>JAVXUP010001190.1:0-267916 GCA_033070095.1 Escallonia herrerae
TTTAGTCGCGGTAATCAGTGAGGCAAATGTCCTTGAAGATGACGACGCATGGTGGATAGACTCGGGTGCGACAAAGCATGTGTGCAAGGACAAGAGGTTTTTTACAACCTATGAACCGGTAAAGGATGGAAGCCTTCTTTACATGGGAAACTCGTCAATTGTGCAAATTGTGGGTAAAGGAAATGTCGAGCTCGAGTTTACATCCGGAAAAGTTGTCACCCTTACCAATGTTTGTTATGTGCCCGAAATTAGGAAGAATTTAGTTTCGGGTTGTATGCTTAACAAGTTTGGTTTCAAACTTGTTTTTGAAGCTGATAAGTTTGTACTCTCTAAGGGAGGGATTTTGTGGGAAAGGGATATCTTTGTGAGGGATTGTTTAAACTTAATATTAATAATAAGAATATTATTTCTGCTTATATTATTGAGTCACAATCTTTTCTTTGGCATAATCGTTTAGGACATGTTAATACTAGAAAAATTGATGACATGATTAAATTAAATCTTTTGCCTAGTATGCATGTAGATAAAGGATTTTGCAAGACATGTATGCTCACTAAAATCACTAGAGCTCCTTTTCCAAATGGACAAAGAGAGTCTAAGATTTTAGATTTAATACATAGTGATTTAGGAGATTTTCACTCCTCTCCTTCATTAGGAGGAAACTCATATTATGTGACCTTCATTGATAATTATTCTAGGTATTGCTATGTTTATTTATTGCATAATAAAAGTGATGCCATGCCTAGTTTTGTCACATATAAAAATGAAGTAGAAAATTTTTGTGATGCCAAAATAAAAATACTTAGAACCGATAGGGGAGGAGAGTACTATGAGCCACCATTTTTTGAAGAAAATGGCATAGTGCATGAACTCTGCACCGTATACACCACAACAGAACCGTGTAGCGGAAAGAAAGAATCGGACATTAGTCGAAATGGTTAATGCCATGCTCTCCAACTCGGGTCTAGGAAAAGGATTTTGGGGGGAAGCTTTATTAACAGCTTGCTACATATTAAATAGAGTTCCAACTAAAGGGAATAACGTTACTCCTTATGAGTTATGGAAGAAAAGGAAGCCTAATCTGAATTATTTTAAAGTTTGGGGTTGTAGGGCCGTTGTAAGAGTTCCGGAACCAAAAAGGAAGAAATTGGGTGAAAGAGGCATTGAATGTATTTTCATTGGTTATGCTTTACACAGTAAAGCATATAGGTTCATGGTAGTGGAACAAAATGATTATTATTCTAAAAACACTATCATTGAATCTAGAGATGCCATCTTTGACGAAAGTAGGTTCCAATCACTTCCTAAGCAAGTTGAGCAAAAGGAAGGTCAACGTGATGTTGAGGAAAACCATGAAAATGAAGTGGAACCTAGAAGGAGCAAACGAATGAGAATTGCTAAAACCTATGGACCCGATTTCTACATGTATTTGGTAGAAGGAACTAGGACGGCAATACAAAACTCCATACCGATTGTTTTAAATGTAGAATCTGACCCTAGGACTTATGAAGAGGCCATGAGGTCTCAAGATTCTTCTTCTTGGATGGAAGCAATAAATGAAGAGATTGATTCAATCATGGGAAATGGAACATGGAAATTGGTGGATTTACCACCTTGTTCTAAACCCATTGGTTGTAAATGGATCTTCAAGAAAAAGTTAAGGGTTGATGGATCGATTGAAAATTTTAAGGCAAGGTTAGTGGCTAAGGGTTTTTCCCAAAAAGGAAGGTGTTGATTATTTTGACACTTATGCACCAGTTGCAAGGATAGCCACTATTGGGTGCTTATTGCACTAGCTTCCATCCATAAGCTAGTTATTCATCAAATGGATGTTAAAACGGCATTCTTAAATTGTGAATTAGATGAGGAGGTATACATGCAACAACCGGAAGGGTTGGTTGTACGTGGGCAAGAAAATAAAGTTTGTAAGTTGATTAAGTCATTGTATGGACTTAAGCAAGCCCCTAAGCAGTGGCATCAAAAGTTTGATCAAATTGTGATGTCTAATGGTTTTAAAATACAAGAATCGGATAAGTGTGTGTACAGTAAGTTCGATGGCGGTAAGGGAGTTATCATTTGCTTATACATAGATGATATGCTCATTTTTTGTACTGACTTGGAACAAGTTGTAAAGACAAAGAAATTCTTATCCAATAAATTTGAAATGAAAGACATGGGTGTTGCTGACGTGATTTTAGGAATTAAAATCATAAGGAATAATGGTTGCATAACCTTGTCACAATCTCATTATATTGAGAAGGTGTTAAAAAGGTTTGACCATTTGGATAGCACACCAGTTAGTACTCCGTTCGATGAGAGTATTAAGTTGTCTCCTAATGATGGTAGAGCTGTGAGACAACTAGAATATGCGAGTGCAATAGGCTGTTTAATGTATGCCATGACTTGTACTAGACCGGATATTGCTTATGCAGTAGGAAAACTTAGTAGATATACTAGTTGTCCTAGTAATATGCATTGGAATGCAATATATAGGGTCTTTAAGTACCTTAAAAGAACCATGGATTTCGGCATATGTTATAATGGGTATCCTTCTATTTTGGAAGGATACACAGATGCCAATTGGATTACGAATCGGGAGGATTATGCTTCCACAAGTGGATGGATTTTCACATTTGGTGGGGGAGAAATATCCTAGGCTTCGAAGAAACAGACTTGCATTACTGATTCTACCATGGCAACAGAGTTTATTGCTTTAGCTGCAGGGGGCAAGGAGGCAGAATGGCTAAGGAATTTGCTTTTAGAGGTTGCTTTATGGCCTAAGCCTATGGCTCCGATATCGATAAGGTGTGATAGTCAATCAACTCTATCACGGGCATGTAGCGAAGTGTATAATGAAAAGTCTAGACATATTGGTCTTAGACAAGCTACGTGAGGCAGTTGATTACCGAAGGTGTAATCACATTGGAATATGTGAGGTCATTGGAAAATTTAGCGGATCCGTTAACTAAAGGGCTTCCAAGGGAAATGATTATTAGGACCTCACGAGGGATGGGACTCAAGCCCATGTCAAGGATCACCAATGATGGAAATCTCGACTTAACGCTTGCAAACACCAAGTCTTGAGTTCAACAAGTCAAAAGTACATTATGATGGTGATTGAAGCACAAATTTTAGTCATCCCAAGGTAATGTGCTTGGTAACCGTAATGAAGAACTAGGGTGAGTGTTATACTCTTAATAGGTCTATAAAAGGATCATTCTTTGGAGTGTTAGTTACGGTACACTCTTGATAGACCTGACTAGTGAGTGTGAAGTGGGGCTTCTATCGGGTTTAAAGGGCTTAACTCTAGAGCACTCATGAAAAACAAGATACAAATTACATGGCCATTTATTGTATAAGCGGTTTTCTGGATTTGTGTATGGATAGGAGTTTCATGTGTGATATGTGACCGGCTAGTCAACAAGGATAGGTGGTTCAAAGTTTATCTACCACACTTTTTCAGATTAGTCTTGTTATGTAATCACTAAGTGAAGATTCAAGTCGTAAGACATCTTCATTTATGCATGTACTTCACTGGATAATAAGATCTGGTTTTTGTTTTGTTTTTATTTTATATTTTGTAAAATGGTGGGGATTGTTAGTGTTTTTTCAAAATATAGTGTCAAAGTGGTTCATTTTCTTTGTCAAAATGATGAAAGGAAGATGAAGAGGCAAAGAGGGAGGAATCCCACATAGAAGGGAATTGGAAAAGTAAGTGGGTATATAATAAAGAACTCCACTTACTTTAATACTTATGTGGTATGCTAAGGTGTATGCATGTGTACCGAGTATGGTGCGAAGCACCATACGAGGAACAATCGCACGCACGCACGCGCGCGCGGCAGTGGGCTGTGAGGCGCAATGTAGCGCTTTGATGGCGCACTTTGCACTTCGCACGTGCGCATCGACGCGATTAGACGCCTTTAAGTTTTCGTGATGAAAACTAGGCCGTCGGTGCAACGGAACGGGTCGGATCCGACCGTTAGCAGCAGACTGGTTACACTTGCACTGGTTCGGGTTATGCCCGAACGGTTGCACCTGTTAGGTAGCTGGGTGGTTCCAGTTCGGCCCAGACCCACTTGTTGAGAGCTGGTTAGTTACCAGTCCAGATCTGGACCGTTAATCTTAACGGTTTCTAATCCGACGGTCCAGATTGCTTGGGTGCATGATGAAAGGGTATGACCCTTGATTAGCAACCACTAGTGCTTTAAATATAGCACAATGGTCCGAAAATCTGACCTTATATAGATGAGCCTCTACTCTCTTCTCTTTGCTGCAGATCTTTTACAATAAGAAATTTCTGCAGAATTTCTTAGTTGTAAACCCGTTATCCAGTATTTCGTACACTTTTCTGTGGAGTGAATGTCGTGTGTGCAAGCGCTATTCACTAGTGCGCTTCGTTGTATCTTGGAGGGTATTTGCCTGTAACCCGCTGCACACCAATTTTAGTTGGGGGCAAATATAAACTTAAGGAGAGCGTTTTACAACGTGCCTCGAAGCCCATCCTCTTTCAGTCACAAAGCCATCTCATAATAATCCAACAATCTTAAGTTTATATTCTGCAACAATGGCGTTCGTGACGTTGAAAGACATGGGCTCGGATTTCCACCGCTTGGAGCGTTTTGATGGTGGGGACTTCGTTCGTTGGCAAAGGAAGATGCACTTTCTACTAGTAACAGTGAAAGTGTACTATGTGATCGTGAATCCAAGACCTCCGGAACCCGGTGAAAATGAGGAGGAAAGTGTTGCGAAGACACGTGAAAGATTGAGGTGGGATCAAGACGATGAGATATGTCGAGGACATATTCTGAATGGCATGTCCAACACGCTATTCGATGCCTATCATACTGTCAAGACCGCTAAGGAACTTTGGAACCAATTGGAGCGTCGCTACATCACCGAGGATGCCACCAGTAAAAGGTTCATCGTTTCTAAATTTTTTGATTACAAAATGGTTGATGGTAGGTCGGTTATGGAACAGTTTAATGAGATTAAAAGTATTCTTGATCGTTATTCCCAACACAAGTTAGCCTTGGATGAGTTTATCGTGGTTACGTCTATCATTGATAAATTGCCTCCTTCTTGGAAGAATTTTAGGAACAGCCTCAAGCATCGCAAGGAAGACATCAACCTTGACGAGTTGGGTACTCATCTTCGGATTGAGGAAGACTTGCGCAAGGAAGAAAAGTCTAAAAGCGAGGGTGTTTCTAAAATCTTGGCCGTGGAAGAAGGAGAATCATCCAAGAAGAACTCCCGTGAGAACAAGAAAAGGAAGCTTCAAGGAAATGACGACGACAACAAGGACAAGAAGAAAAAACACAAAGGAAAGTATTTTCACTGTGGCAAACCAGGGCACTATAAGCGTGATTGCCGTGCCTTGAAGAAACAAAAAAAGGCGACCAAAAATAATTTAGTCGCGGTAATCAGTGAGGCAAATGTCCTTGAAGATGACGACGCATGGTGGATTGACTCGGGTGCGACAAAGCATGTGTGCAAGGACAAGAGGTTTTTTACAACCTATGAACCGGTAAAGGATGGAAGCCTTCTTTACATGGGAAACTCGTCAATTGTGCAAATTGTGGGTAAAGGAAATGTCGAGCTCGAGTTTACATCCGGAAAAGTTGTCACCCTTACCAATGTTTGTTATGTGCCCGAAATTAGGAAGAATTTAGTTTCGGGTAGTATGCTTAACAAGTTTGGTTTCAAACTTGTTTTTGAAGCTGATAAGTTTGTACTCTCTAAGGGAGGGATTTTTGTGGGAAAGGGATATCTTTGTGAGGGATTGTTTAAACTTAATATTAAAAATAAGAATATTGTTTCTGCTTATATTATTGAGTCACAATCTTTTCTTTGGCATAATCGTTTAGGACATGTTAATACTAGAAAAATTAATGACATGATTAAATTAAATCTTTTGCCTAGTATGCATGTAGATAAAGGATTTTGCAAGACATGTATACTCACTAAAATCCCTAGAGCTCCTTTTCCAAATGGACAAAGAGAGTCTAAGATTTTAGATTTAATACATAGTGATTTAGGAGATTTTCACTCCTCTCCTTCATTAGGAGGAAACTCATATTATGTGACCTTCATTGACAATTATTCTAGGTATCGCTATGTTTATTTATTGCATAATAAAAGTGATGTCATGCCTAGTTTTGTCACATATAAAAAAGAAGTAGAAAATTTTTGTGATGCCAAAATAAAAATACTTAGAACCGATAGGGGAGGAGAGTACTATGAGCCACCATTTTTTGAAGAAAATGGCATAGTGCATGAACTCTCTGCACCGTATACACCACAACGGAACGGTGTAGCGGAAAGAAAGAATTGGACATTAGTCGAAATGGTTAATGCCATGCTCTCCAACTCGGCTCTAGGAAGAGGATTTTGGGGGGAAGCTTTATTAACAGCTTGCTACATATTAAATAGAGTTCCAACTAAAGGGAATAACGTTACTCCTTATGAGTTATGGAAGAAAAGGAAGCCTAATCTGAATTATTTTAAAGTTTGGGGTTGTAGGGCCGTTGTAAGAGTTCCGGAACCAAAAAGGAAGAAATTGGGTGAAAGAGGCATTGAATGTATTTTCATTGGTTATGCTTTACACAGTAAAGCATATAGGTTCATGGTAGTGGAACAAAATGATTATTATTCTAAAAACACTATCATTGAATCTAGAGATGCCATCTTTGACGAAAGTAGGTTCCAATCACTTCCTAAGCAAGCTGAGCAAAAGGAAGGTCAACGTGATGTTGAGGAAAACCATGAAAATGAAGTGGAACCTAGAAGGAGCAAACGAATGAGAATTGCTAAAACCTATGGACCCGATTTCTACATGTATTTGGTAGAAGGAACTAGGACGGCAATACAAAACTCCATACCGATTGTTTTAAATGTAGAATCTGACTCTAGGACTTATGAAGAGGCCATGAGGTCTAAAGATTCTTCTTCTTGGATGGAAGCAATAAATGAAGAGATTGATTCAATCATGGGAAATGGAACATGGAAATTGGTGGATTTACCACCTTGTTCTAAACCCATTGGTTGTAAATGGATCTTCAAGAAAAAGTTAAGGGTTGATGGATCGATTGAAAATTTTAAGGCAAGGTTAGTGGCTAAGGGTTTTTCCCAAAAAGGAAGGTGTTGATTATTTTGACACTTATGCACCAGTTGCAAGGATAGCCACTATTTGGGTGCTTATTGCACTAGCTTCCATCCATAAGCTAGTTATTCATCAAATGGATGTTAAAACGGCATTCTTAAATTGTGAATTAGATGAGGAGGTATACATGCAACAACCGGAAGGGTTTGTTGTACGTGGGCAAGAAAATAATGTTTGTAAGTTGATTAAGTCATTGTATGGACTTAAGCAAGCCCCTAAGCAGTGGCATCAAAAGTTTGATCAAATTGTGATGTCTAATGGTTTTAAAATACATGAATCGGATAAGTGTGTGTACAGTAAGTTCGATGGCGGTAAGGGAGTTATCATTTGCTTATACATAGATGATATGCTCATTTTTTTGTACTGACTTGGAACAAGTTGTAAAGACAAAGAAATTCTTATCCAATAAATTTGAAATGAAAGACATGGGTGTTGCTGACGTGATTTTAGGAATTAAAATCATAAGGAATAATGGTTGCATAACCTTGTCACAATCTCATTATATTGAGAAGGTGTTAAAAAGGTTTGACCATTTGGATAGCACACCAGTTAGTACTCCGTTCGATGAGAGTATTAAGTTGTCTCCTAATGATGGTAGAGCTGTGAGACAACTAGAATATGCGAGTGCAATAGGCTGTTTAATGTATGCCATGACTTGTACTAGACCGGATATTGCTTATGCAGTAGGAAAACTTAGTAGATATACTAGTTGTCCTAGTAATATGCATTGGAATGCAATATATAGGGTCTTTAAGTACCTTAAAAGAACCATTTGGAAAGATACACAGATGCCAGTTGGATTACGAATTGGGAGGATTAGGCTTCCACCAGTGGATGGATTTTTACATTTGGTGGGGGAGCAATATCCTGGGGTTCGAAGAAACAGACTTGCATTACTGATTCTACCATGGCAACAGAGTTTATTGCTTTAGCTGCAGGGGGCAAGGAGGCAGAATGGCTAAGGAATTTGCTTTTAGAGGTTCCTTTATGGCCTGAGCCTATGGCTCCGATATCGATAAGGTGTGATAGTCAATCAACTCTATCACGGGCATGTAGCGAAGTGTATAATGAAAAGTCTAGACATATTGGTCTTAGACAAAGCTACGTGAGGCAGTTGATTACCGAAGGTGTAATCACATTGGAATATGTGAGGTCATTGGAAAATTTAGCAGATCCGTTAACTAAAGGGCTTCCAAGGGAAATGATTATTAGGACCTCACGAGGGATGGGACTCAAGCCCATGTCAAGGATCACCAATGATGGAAATCTCGACTTAACGCTTGCTAACACCAAGTCTTGAGTTCAACGAGTCAAAAGTACATTATGATGGTGATTGAAGCACAAATTCTAGTCATCCCAAGGTAATGTGCTTGGTAACCCTAATAAAGAACTAGGGTGAGTGTTATACTCTTAATAGGTCTATAAAAGGATCATTCTTTGGAGTGTTAGTTACGGTACACTCTTGATAGACCTGACTAGTGAGTGTGAAGTGGGGCCGCTTCTGTCGAGTTTAAAGGGCTTAACTCTAGAGCACTCATGAAAAACAAGATACAAATTACATGGCCATTTATTGTATAAGCGGTTTTCTGGATTTGTGTATGGATAGGAGTTTCATGTGTGATATGTGACCGGCTAGTCAACAAGGATAGGTGGTTCAAAGTTTATCTACCACACTTTTTCAGATGAGTCTTGTTATGTAATCACTAAGTGAAGATTCAAGTCGTAAGACATCTTCATTTATGCATGTACTTCACTGGATAATAAGATCTGGTTTTTGTTTTGTTTTTATTTTATATTTTGTAAAATGGTGGGGATTGTTAGTGTTTTTTCAAAATATAGTGTCAAAGTGGTTCATTTTCTTTGTCAAAATGATGAAAGGAAGATGAAGAGGCAAAGAGGGAGGAATCCCACATAGAAGGGAATTGGAAAAGTAAGTGGGTATATAATAAAGAACTCCACTTACTTTAATACTTATGTGGTATGCTAAAGTGTATGCATGTGTACCGAGTATGGTGCGAAGCACCATACGAGGAACAATCGCACGCACGCGCGCGCGCGGCAGTGGGCTGTGAGGCGCAATGTGGCGCTTTGATGGCGCACTTTGCACTTCGCACGTGCGCATCGTCGCGAGACGCGATTAGACGCCTTTAAGTTTTCGTGACGAAAACTAGGCCGTCGGTGCAACGGATCGGGTCGGATCCCACCGCTAGCAGCTGAGCGGTTACACTTGCACTGGTTCGGGTTATGCCCGAACGGTTGCACCTGTTAGGCAGCTGGGTGGTTCCAGTTCGGGCCAGACCCACCTGTTGAGATCTGGTTAGTTACCAGTCCAGATCTGGACCGTTAATCTTAAAGGTTTCTAATCCGACGGTCCAGATTGCTTGGGTGCATGATGAAAGGGTATGACACATGATTAGCAACCACTAGTGCTTTAAATAGAGCACAATGGTCCGAAAATCTGACCATATATAGATGAGCCTCTACTCTTTTCTCTTTTCTGCAGATCTTTTACAATAAGAAATTTCTGCAGAATTTCTTAGTTGTAAACCCGTTATCCAGTATTCCATACACTTTTCTGTGGAGTGAATGTCGTGTGTGCAAGCGCTATTCACTAGTGCGCTTCGTTGTATCTTGGAGGGTATTTGCCTGTAACCCGCTGCACACCAATTTTAGGTGGGGGCAAATATAAACTTAAGGAGAGCGTTTTACAACGTGCCTCGAAGCCGATCCTCTTTCAGTCACAAAGCCATCTCGTAATAATCCAACAATCTTAAGTTTATATTCTGCAACAATGGCGTTCGTGACGTTGAAAGACATGGGCTCGGATTTCCACCGCTTGGAGCGTTTTGATGGTAGGGACTTCGTTCGTTGGCAAAGGAAGATGCACTTTCTACTTGTAACAGTGAAAGTGTACTATGTGATCGTGAATCCAAGACCTCCGGAACCCGGTGAAAATGAAGAGGAAAGTGTTGCGAAGACACGTGAAGGATTGAGGTGGGATCAAGTCGATGTGATATGTCGAGGACATATTCTGAATGGCATGTCCAACACGCTATTCGATGCCTATCATACTGTCAAGACCGATAAGGAACTTTGGAACCAATTGGAGCGTCGCTACATCACCGAGGATGCCAGCAGTAAAAGGTTCATCGTTTCTAAATTTTTTGATTACAAAATGGTTGATGGTAGGTCGGTTATGGAACAGTTTAATGAGATTAAAAGTATTCTTGATCGTTATTCCCAACACAAGTTAGCCTTGGATGAGTTTATCGTGGTTACGTCTATCATTGATAAATTGCCTCCTTCTTGGAAGAATTTTAGGAACAGCCTCAAGCATCGCAAGGAAGACATCAACCTTGACGAGTTGGGTACTCATCTTCGGATTGAGGAAGACTTGCGCAAGGAAGAAAAGTCTAAAAGCGAGGGTGTTTCTAAAATCTTGGCCGTGGAAGAAGGAGAATCATCCAAGAAGAACTCCCGTGAGAACAAGAAAAGGAAGCTTCAAGGAAATGACGACGACGACAAGGACAAGAAGAAAAAACACAAAGGAAAGTATTTTCACTGTGGCAAACCAGGGCACTATAAGCGTGATTGCCGTGCCTTGAAGAAACAAAAAAAGGCGACCAAAAATAATTTAGTCGCGGTAATCAGTGAGGCAAATGTCCTTGAAGATGACGACGCATGGTGGATTGACTCGGGTGCGACAAAGCATGTGTGCAAGGACAAGAGGTTTTTTACAACCTATGAACCGGTAAAGGATGGAAGCCTTCTTTACATGGGAAACTCGTCAATTGTGCAAATTGTGGGTAAAGGAAATGTCGAGCTCGAGTTTACATCCGGAAAAGTTGTCACCCTTACCAATGTTTGTTATGTGCCCGAAATTAGGAAGAATTTAGTTTCGGGTTGTATGCTTAACAAGTTTGGTTTCAAACTTGCTTTTGAAGCTGATAAGTTTGTACTCTCTAAGGGAGGGATTTTTGTGGGAAAGGGATATCTTTGTGAGGGATTGTTTAAACTTAATATTAAAAATAAGAATATTGTTTCTGCTTATATTATTGAGTCACAATCTTTTCTTTGGCATAATCGTTTAGGACATGTTAATACTAGAAAAATTAATGACATGATTAAATTAAATCTTTTGCCTAGTATGCATGTAGATAAAGGATTTTGCAAGACATGTATACTCACTAAAATCACTAGAGCTCCTTTTCCAAATGGACAAAGAGAGTCTAAGATTTTAGATTTAATACATAGTGATTTAGGAGATTTTCACTCCTCTCCTTCTTTAGGAGGAAACTCATATTATGTGACCTTCATTGACAATTATTCTAGGTATCGCTATGTTTATTTATTGCATAATAAAAGTGATGCCATGCCTAGTTTTGTCACATATAAAAAAGAAGTAGAAAATTTTTGTGATGCCAAAATAAAAATACTTAGAACCGATAGGGGAGGAGAGTACTATGAGCCACCATTTTTTGAAGAAAATGGCATAGTGCATGAACTCTCTGCACCGTATACACCACAACGGAACGGTGTAGCGGAAAGAAAGAATCGGACATTAGTCGAAATGGTTATTGCCATGCTCTCCAACTCGGCTCTAGGAAAAGGATTTTGGGGGGAAGCTTTATTAACAGCTTGCTACATATTAAATAGAGTTCCAACTAAAGGGAATAACGTTACTCCTTATGTGTTATGGAAGAAAAGGAAGCCTAATCTGAATTATTTTAAAGTTTGGGGTTGTAGGGCCGTTGTAAGAGTTCCGGAACCAAAAAGGAAGAAATTGGGTGAAAGAGGCATTGAATGTATTTGCATTGGTTATGCTTTACACAGTAATGCATATAGGTTCATGGTAGTGGAACAAAATTATTATTATTCTAAAAACACTATCATTGAATCTAGAGATGTCATCTTTGACGAAAGTAGGTTCCAATCACTTCCTAAGCAAGCTGAGCAAAAGGAAGGTCAACGTGATGTTGAGGAAAACCATGAAAATGAAGTGGAACCTAGAAGGAGCAAACGAATGAGAATTGCTAAAACCTATGGACCCGATTTCTACATGTATTGGTAGAAGGAACTAGGACGGCAATACAAAACTCCATACCGATTGTTTTAAATGTAGAATCTGACCCTAGGACTTATGAAGAGGCCATGAGGTCTCAAGATTCTTCTTTTTGGAAGGAAGCAATAAATGAAGAGATTGATTCAATCATGGGAAATGGAACATGGAAATTGGTGGATTTACCACCGGGTTCTAAACCCATTGGTTGTAAATGGATCTTCAAGAAAAAGTTAAGGGTTGATGGATCGATTGAAAAATTTAAGGCAAGGTTAGTGGCTAAGGGTTTTTCCCAAAAAGGAAGGTGTTGATTATTTTGACACTTATGCACCAGTTGCAAGGATAGCCACTATTAGGGTGCTTATTGCACTAGCTTCCATCCATAAGCTAGTTATTCATCAAATGGATGTTAAAACGGCATTCTTAAATGGTGAATTAGATGAGGAGGTATACATGCAACAACCGGAAGGGTTTGTTGTACGTGGGCAAGAAAATAAAGTTTGTAAGTTGATTAAGTCATTGTATGGACTTAAGCAAGCCCCTAAGCAGTGGCATCAAAAGTTTGATCAAATTGTGATGTCTAATGGTTTTAAAATACATGAATCGGATAAGTGTGTGTACAGTAAGTTCGATGGCGGTAAGGGAGTTATCATTTGCTTATACATAGATGATATGCTCATTTTTTTGTACTGACTTGGAACAAGTTGTAAAGACAAAGAAATTCTTATCCAATAAATTTGAAATGAAAGACATGGGTGTTGCTGACGTGATTTTAGGAATTAAAATCATAAGGAATAATGGTTGCATAACCTTGTCACAATCTCATTATATTGAGAAGGTGTTAAAAAGGTTTGACCATTTGGATAGCACACCAGTTAGTACTCCGTTCGATGAGAGTATTAAGTTGTCTCCTAATGATGGTAGAGCTGTGAGACAACTAGAATATGCGAGTGCAATAGGATGTTTAATGTATGCCATGACTTGTACTAGACCGGATATTGCTTATGCAGTAGGAAAACTTAGTAGATATACTAGTTGTCCTAGTAATATGCATTGGAATGCAATATATAGGGTCTTTAAGTACCTTAAAAGAACCATTTGGAAAGATACACAGATGCCAGTTGGATTACGAATTGGGAGGATTAGGCTTCCACCAGTGGATGGATTTTTACATTTGGTGGGGGAGCAATATCCTGGGGTTCGAAGAAACAGACTTGCATTACTGATTCTACCATGGCAACAGAGTTTATTGCTTTAGCTGCAGGGGGCAAGGAGGCAGAATGGCTAAGGAATTTGCTTTTAGAGGTTCCTTTATGGCCTGAGCCTATGGCTCCGATATCGATAAGGTGTGATAGTCAATCAACTCTATCACGGGCATGTAGCGAAGTGTATAATGAAAAGTCTAGACATATTGGTCTTAGACAAAGCTACGTGAGGCAGTTGATTACCGAAGGTGTAATCACATTGGAATATGTGAGGTCATTAGAAAATTTAGCGGATCCGTTAACTAAAGGGCTTCCAAGGGAAATGATTATTAGGACCTCACGAGGGATGGGACTCAAGCCCATGTCAAGGATCACCAATGATGGAAATCTCGACTTAATGCTTGCTAACACCAAGTCTTGAGTTCAACGAGTCAAAAGTACATTATGATGGTGATTGAAGCACAAATTCTAGTCATCCCAAGGTAATGTGCTTGGTAACCGTAATGAAGAACTAGGGTGAGTGTTATACTCTTAATAGGTCTATAAAAGGATCATTCTTTGGAGTGTTAGTTACGGTACACTCTTGATAGACCTGACTAGTGAGTGTGAAGTGGGGCCGCTTCTGTCGAGTTTAAAGGTCTTAACTCTAGAGCACTCATGAAAAACAAGATACAAATTACATGGCCATTTATTGTATAAGCGGTTTTCTGGATTTGTGTATGGATAGGAGTTTCATGTGTGATATGTGACCGGCTAGTCAACAAGGATAGGTGGTTCAAAGTTTATCTACCACACTTTTTCAGATGAGTCTTGTTATGTAATCACTAAGTGAAGATTCAAGTCGTAAGACATCTTCATTTATGCATGTACTTCACTGGATAATAAGATCTGGTTTTTGTTTTGTTTTTATTTTATATTTTGTAAAATGGTGGGGATTGTTAGTGTTTTTTCAAAATATAGTGTCAAAGTGGTTCATTTTCTTTGTCAAAATGATGAAAGGAAGATGAAGAGGCAAAGAGGGAGGAATCTCACATAGAAGGGAATTGGAAAAGTAAGTGGGTATATAATAAAGAACTCCACTTACTTTAATACTTATGTGGTATGCTAAGGTGTATGCATGTGTACCGAGTATGGTGCGAAGCACCATACGAGGAACAATCGATCGCACGCACGCGCGCGCACGGCAGTGGGCTGTGAGGCGCAATGTGGCGCTTTGATGGCGCACTTTGCACTTCGCACTTGCGCATCGACGAGATTAGACGCCTTTAAGTTTTCGTGATGAAAACTAGGCCGTCGGTGCAACGGAACGGGTCGGATCCGACCGTTAGCAGCTGAGGGGTTACACTTGCACTGGTTCCGGTTATGCCCGAACGGTTGCACCTGTTAGGTAGCTGGGTGGTTCCAGTTCGGGCCAGACCCACCTGTTGAGAGCTGGTTAGTTACCAGTCCAGATCTGGACCGTTAATCTTAACGGTTTCTAATCCGACAGTTCAGATTGCTTGGGTGCATGATGAAAGGGTATGACCCTTGATTAGCAACCACTAGTGCTTTAAATAGAGCACAATGGTCCGAAAATCTGACCATATATAGATGAGCCTCTACTCTCTTCTTTTTTCTGCAGATCTTTTACAATAAGAAATTTCTGCAGAATTTCTTAGTTGTAAACCCGTTATCCAGTATTTCATACACTTTTCTGTGGAGTGAATGTCGTGTGTGCAAGCGCTATTCACTAGTGCGCTTCGTTGTATCTTGGAGGGTATTTGCCTGTAACCCGCTGCACACCAATTTTAGGTGGGGGCAAATATAAACTTAAGGAGAGCGTTTTACAACGTGCCTCGAAGCCGATCCTCTTTCAGTCACAAAGCCATCTCGTAATAATCCAACAATCTTAAGTTTATATTCTGCAACAATGGCGTTCGTGACGTTGAAAGACATGGGCTCGGATTTCCACCGCTTGGAGCGTTTTGATGGTGGGGACTTCGTTCGTTGGCAAAGGAAGATGCACTTTCTACTAGTAACAGTGAAAGTGTACTATGTGATCGTGAATCCAAGACCTCCGGAACCCGGTAAAAATGAGGAGGAAAGTGTTGCGAAGACACGTGAAAGATTGAGGTGGGATCAAGACGATGAGATATGTCGAGGACATATTCTGAATGACATGTCCAACACGCTATTCGATGCCTATCATACTGTCAAGACCGCTAAGGAACATTAGGCAGTCACCCTCTTAAACGATAAAGCAATTAACAGAGCAGGAATGGGGGCAAGATCAGGTATTCGACATCCTTACATTTACTTGGAACACGCTTGCAAACCTGTACGATCCCCAGGACCATAGAAAAGTTATCAGCTAGAGCTTGTAAAATCGAGTAACTAGTCATTAGTCTTTGCTTCGCTGCTAACATCTCTTTTTAGCCAATCTGATACTATAAATTATTCTACAAGAAACCAAAGGCTACCTCACTATGATGCACGGATTCGGGTGTGAAGAATATGGATCCGACCCGCTTGCAAATAAAAATTATCTTGTACAAACATGTAACAATAACATTATATACTTGGCACCAAATTATGTTGGTTTTCATAGTAGACTGGCTTATAGTCTTAATATTGAAATTAGGGATTACTTTTCAAAATGCAAAAAAATTAACGAAAGGATTCAGAACAGCTGAAAGCACTTCAATGCAGCACTATACACGTGTACTATCACTGGCCACAACTAAGAGTAAACAAAGACATCACAACGGTGGAGAACCACCGGGATAATCCTCATAAGGAGGTAACCGCAAACCCAATAAAATTTGTGAAAATCCCAGTTGACAGAGAAGACGTTGCCGACGATTGCAGCTGGTTGGGAAGGTTTGAGGAGGGCTGGATCTACTGCCACAGATCAGCGCCACAGCCTTTGCCACTCGCTGCTTCTTCTTCTTATCTTCCTCTTCTTGTTCTCTTAATATTCTTCTCTTCCATTTCGTAATAGACACAACCCACATAGTAGACTTTCTCCTGGTCCAGTCCGGTACATAATATTTTAACAGCCGAAGTTTCCCTACATTAGTAGGTAACGTTTGGGTATCGCACAAAGTTTGTACCGGCAAAGGTTACACTCCGTATTTATCGGCCTCTAAAGTACAGTACACTATCGGCCTCTAAAGTACAGTACACAGGGTAAAATCTGCCCCCGTTTCATCCCCAAGCCTTAACAATATAGTTCATACCTTGCCTAAAACACCACAGATAGCTGTCAGATATCCTACTATTTTCCTGTAGCTCTGCGAACCTGAACTCTTATTTCAGCTTTACATAACCAAAAAAACAAACCACATGAACTTACATCCACTAGCTGCCAAATACTGAAAGGAAAAAAAAAATCCTAAATATTAAATAAGCCCTCATGTGAAACGTTTACAACATATATATCAGCATAAGTGGACACCAATACCTAGTCAAACCAGCTAGCTTTGTACGAAAATTATTAAATTCATCGGAAGAGCAATCAGAACTCAGATAATTTTGTGGATCCTTCTCAGCACAATGATGAAGCCTTTCTAATCCAGCCTCAGCCTCACCTGGGAAGAAATTAGTATTTAGTACACACATTAATCAGACTCTAATTCACCAGACATCATTTTCAGGGTTAAAGCATGCAGCAGAGCAAGCAGCAAACCTTGCAAATACTCAAAAAATAGCTTCTTTGCTAGTTCATTCTCATGTAAGTAGTATCCATAGGTATAGGTCCATTTCAGAACTTGCCTACATTCAACTATCTGCAAGCATATAATAAGCAAAAAGACCTTAACTTTCTAAAAGATACCCAAAGCAGAAAAATTGTTTGACGTACAAATCCAAGAACTAACACTATCAGATGGTATGAAAGAAGTCCAGCAACAAGGTACATGATAAGAAGGCATAATCATTCGGCAGTAAAATCTGACATATGTTAATTCAAAATACAGAGGCTGTCCAGCTGCAATACTATTAACAATAATACAAATCATGTCAGAAAAAAGAATATTTTATTCCTAATCATATCGAGATAAGATTCTGTGGTCCCCAAAACACTGCATCGGTGCTTCGGGACTTGAGGATACGCAAATATATATGTATATATGTATATATATATATATATATATATGTATATATATATATAATACGTATAGATTTAAATGATTAATCTTTTATTTCTTTAAAGTACTTTTTTCTTTTCTAGTTGACTATTTCATAAAAGGTTAAGAATGGGCAAGGGTGTTTTGGACTTATAACATTTATTTTTCATTAAATACCCTTTTAAATTAGAGTGTTATTAAAAAATGAGTGTTTTTTTACTTTTCATAGGTATCAAGCCTCTTTTCTTAAAATAACTCTACTGGGATATGTATGTCTGGTAGAGTTAAGGTTTTTCTTGACTTTTGACTAAAAACTTTTCTTTTCATTAAAAATATCTATTTTTACTAAGAGTGTAATTAAAAATAAGGGTGTGTTTGACTACTCACATGATATCAAGCATTTTTAGTAAAAATATCTTTATTGAAATATATGCTTTTGTTAGAGTATAGGGTTATTTTGACTTTTGCATATGTAATCTTTATTAAAGCTAAATGGCTAATCCTTAAAACCACCACCACCCCCAACCCTTCCTTCCCTCCCTTGAAGATGCTCTTTTTGAACTGAAGTCTTCATACGAAATTAGTATTGATTACGGGTGTTTTTTTCCTTGAAACTCCCCCCCCCCCCCCCCAAATCAAATATCCATTTTGAATTTATTGTGTTGTTACAAAAACTAAGTGTGTATTTGCCTTCTCTCAGAATATCAAGCATTTTCTTTAAAAAAAAAATCCTTATAAGAATCTATGTTTTAGTTAGAATTAAGTATTGTTTTGTCTTTTAGTAAACAAAATCACCCTAGAACTCCTACATGTTCTTTGATTACCGAAAAATTTCAATCAAAACCTATCGCCTCCATCCATGTTAAAGCTAAATAACTTAGAGCTACTACATCTTCTCCATCAATTTCGATTAATGAAAAAACTTGCAGAGAACATTATTTTCTATAGCCTTTAAGAATAAACATAATCTACCTAACTAAATTGAATACTTTCTCAGAAACCCAATGCTTTTTTAATTTTGTATTACATATTTGTATGTTGATGTGTATACTACAAAATTTTCAATAATTGTGTAGGTATATATATGTAACGTCCTGAAAATTTAGTTATTCCCAAAGCGTTAACGAACGAATAATCGAAAATTGGAAGAAACCTTAAAGTTATCAAAAGTCTCCCAAATGCAATAAAAAAACCTTAAGATATCATAAATCTCCCAAACGGTCATTCAGAGCATACACTAATAACTCCCAAGAGTATATCAATAACTGTCAAGATGAACTAAAGCTTTTATACAATCCAAAATTTATCCAACACAATTTCAAAATAAAATCTAAGTAATGCCAACTTGTATTAGTTGTTACATTTAAATGTCAATATTAACTCCGAAATAAGGCCGCTAACTCTTTGTCACACAGCTAGCCCTTAAAACATAAAATCTCACCAACTGATCATCTGAAAGGGAAAAACAATAAGGGAATGAGCCAAATGCTCAGTAAGGTCGCTCAAAGGACCAATCAATCAGAAGCAAAAATATCTGAGAATCAAAATTTTGAAAACACGAAAGTTTCAACGGAACGGACATCAAACCAAATTTCAAATGTCAAACCATATTTGAATACAAAGATAGACACAAAGGCAAACCAGTTTTGACTGAACAAAGGTCAAACTAAATATCAAATGCCAAAATATCAAATGTCAAAATATATTTGAGTACGGAGACATACACTAGAGAGCCATTCAGAAAATGGTCAAATGCCAATATATATATATATATATACATATATCTGAGTACGGAGATAGACACTAGAGAGCCATTCAGAAAGTGATCAAATGCCAAAATATATTTGAGTATGAAAACAGACACTAGAGAGTCATTCAGAAAGTGGTCACATACATCATCACTGACATATGAGGCCGGTTCAGAAAGTAAGATCGCGATCTCTAGTTTAACTCCCCTGAGCTAGCCCACGTTTCAATCCACGTGAGTAAGTAAAAAAATAAGTCACATACACTGTGACATTGCTAAAAAAGTTACCAAAACAAAATCTCAAAATTACCGTTACCAAATATCGGACATATAAAACAATATACAAAGTTTACCAAAAATGATAATCATTAATCACTGAAACGAATGACATCAATATGCCAAATTCTGAAGTCAAACAAATTCGACGGAATTTGATTTTCACAAATCGTAGCATGCATTGAGAACAAGTTATTCATAACAATGTTCAAAGCAAAGAGAGACGAAGAATCACTTAACTTAATTCGAAGAAGTTCGGATTTCAAAAAGAAACTAAGAACTTACATGAGTGATTGGTCCATCGCTGATCCAAATTTCAAAAGTAAACCCTTACCTTAATCAAGCCTTTGAGAAATAACAATCCTTAAGCTCCACCTTAAAACTCAAGAGCTTCGCAAGCCTTCTCCTCTCTCTCTTTCCACCATAATGGAAAAAGGAAACAAAATTTCCCAAGCCTTCTCCACTCTCTATCTCCTTTGCAAAGGAACAAGGAACCGAAAACCAAAGGCTAAAAGAAAACAAAGAGGCTATTTATGTGAAGGTTAAATTTTTCACTATTCATTCGAAGCAAAACAAGTTTCAGTCGACTCAATCCATCTTAAAGTTCTATTCAACAGAAAACTATTTCTATTCGACCGAATCCATTAGTGGTTTTAATTCGACCGAAAACACTTTAAAGTCTACCGAAAACACTTTTAATCAAAATTCAAAATACTTCGACCGAAAATACTTTTAAGTCGATCGAAAACACTTTTAATTCGACGGAAAATACTTTTAATTCGACCAAAAATTGTTTTAAGTCAACTGAAAGTACTATTCATTCGACCCAAAGTTACTGTTCATCGACTGAAAACTTCATAAACTCTTTTTTTTCCGTTCAAAGCAAAAAAAATCTATTCATTCGAAGCAAACCTATTTTCATTCAAAACAAAAAATCTTTTTCACTCGACCAAAACAGATTCGAATGAAACCTCCATTCAGTCGACCAAAAATTCAGAAACATTAACAGCAATTTTCTCAATATTTTCAAAAGGACCACAAAATTATTTACTTAAAATAATAATTTTGCACAAGGAGAAGAAAAAATTTTGGGGTATTATATTCTTCCCTCCTTTAAAGAATTCCGTCCTCAGAATTTTAAAATGTTCCTTAGTCATCAACTAACTTCTTGCTTTCCCACACAAGTCAATACTTTCCTCATACTATTAACTGAAATTCTGACTTCGAAGCATGCGTGGCTTAACTAGCCTACAAAATGGATTGAGCTAAAATTACGACATTCAAAATTTTCACAAATAAAATCAATTCTCCGATACATAACACCTTCACTGTGCTACTCTGATAATATACCAAACCATATACTTCATACAATCTGAATAATACACTTAACTTCAAGCCTGAAGTGTACCAAGTGCTAAATAATTTCTCTTCCCATATGACGTGTTTTACGAAATCCGAACTTAAGTTTTTAACTTTCATTGTCATCACCATCCCAATAACTTAGAGCTACTACATAGACACCCAAAGATCATAGTTCAATTCTTCAATTATTCTAAAATATCTAAATTCCAAAAACAGCTAGCATTCGTTCTACAATTTAGTATTCAACCCCAATCCAAGGTTTATGGCTAAATCTCAATCTTATGCTCAAATCTGAAATAAATTCTCCAAACTTGATCTACCTTTTCAAGGTTTAATCCAAATCACATATATCTTAGGCTTAGGAGTCTACAGAATCTCAAACCTAAGCTCTGATACCATTATGTAATGCCCAAAAATTTAGTTATTCCCGAAGCTTTAATGGACGAATAATCGGAATTCGGAAGAAACCTTAAGTTATCAGAAGTCTCCCAAATGCAATCAAAAAACCTTAAAATATCCTAAATCTCCCAAACGGTCATTCAGAGCATGCACTAATAACTCCCAAGAGTATATTAATAACTGTCAAGATGAACTAAAGCTTTATACAGTCCAAAATTTATCCAATACAATTTCAAAATAAAATCTAAGTAATGCTAACTTGTATTAGTTATTACACTTAAATGTCAATATTAACTCCGAAATAAGGCTGCTAACTATTTGTCACACAGCTAGCCCTTCAAACATAAAATCCCACCAACTGATCATCTGAAAGGAAAAAACAATAAGAGAATGAGCCAAATGCCTAGAAAGGTCGCTCAAAGGACCAATCAAACAGAAGTAAAAATATCTGAGAATCAAAATTTTGGAAACATGAAAGTTTTAACAGAACAGACAACAAACCAAATTTCAAATGCCAAACCATTTCTGAATACAAAGACAGACACAAAGGCAAACCAGTTTCGACTGAACAAAGGTCAGACTAAATATCAGATATCAAAATATCAAATGTCAAAATATATCTGAGTATGGAGACAGACACTAGAGAGCCTTCAGAAAATGGTTAAATGCCAAAATATATCTGAGTACGGAGATAGACACTAGAGAATCATTCAGAAAGTGGTCAAATGCCAAAATATATCTGAGTACAGGGACAGAT
Source organism: Escallonia herrerae (assembly GCA_033070095.1). NCBI lineage: Eukaryota > Viridiplantae > Streptophyta > Magnoliopsida > Escalloniales > Escalloniaceae > Escallonia > Escallonia herrerae. Next base: position 22,074 of record JAVXUP010001190.1, read on the forward strand.
ACTAGAGAGCCGTTCAGAAAGTGGTCACATACGTCATCACTGACATATGAGGCCGGTTTAGAAAGTAAGATCGCGATCTCTAATTCAACTCCTCTGAGCTAGTCCACGTTTCAATCCACGTTTCAATCCACGTAGGTAAGTCGAAAATAAGTCACATACACTGTGACATTGCTCAAAAAGTTACCAAAACAAAATTTCAAAATCACCGTTATCAAATATCAATATACAAAGTTTACCAAAAATTAGAATCATTAATCACTGAAACGAATGAGATCAATATGCCAAATTCTGAAGTCAAACAAATTCAACAAAATTTGATTTCTACAAATCATAGCATGCATTGAGAATAAGTTATTCATAACAAAGTTTAAAGCAAAGAGAGACGAAGAATCACTTAGCTTAATTTGAAGAAGTTCGGATTTCAAAAAAAAACTAAGGACTTACATGAGTGATTGGTCCATCGATGATCCAAATTTCAAAAGTAAACTCTTACCTTAATCAAGCCTTTGAGAAATACCATTCCTTAAGCTCCACCTTGAAACTCAAAAGCTTTCCAAGCCTTCTCCTCTCTCTATCTCCACCGCAAAGGAACAAGGAACCGAAAACCAAAGGTTAAAAGAAAACAAATAGAATAAGCTATTTATATGAAGGTTAAAAATTTCACTATTCATTCAAAGCAAAATAAGTTTCAGTCGACTCAATCCTTCAGCAGTGAAAATACCTTTCCCAAAATCTTAAGGTGCTATTCGACCGAAAACTATTTTCATTCGACCGAATATATCAGTGGTTTCTTCTCTTAATTTAAAACACTTTTAATTCGACCGAAAACACTATTAAGTCGACCGAAAATACTTTTAATCAAAACACTTTTAATTCGACCGAAAATAGTTTTAAGTCGACCGAAAATAGTTTTAAAACGACCGAAAACACTTTTAATTCGACATAAAATACTTTTAATTCGACCGAAAATAGTTTTAACTCAACCGAAAATACTATTTATTCGACTCAAAGTACTGTTCATCGACTGAAAACTTCAGAAACTTTTTTTTTTCGGTTCAAAGCAAAAAAAATCTTCCCATTCGAAGCAAACCCATTTTCATTCAAAGCAAAAAATCTTTTTCACTCGACCAAAACATCGTTACCTTTTCCATTTTGATTCGAATGAAACCTCCAATCATTCAACCGAAAATTCAGAAACATTATTTCTCAATATTTTCAAAACCACAAAATTATTTACTTAAAATAATAATTTCGCACAAGGAGAAGAAATTTTTTTGGGATATTACAATATATTTTTCAATACAAACATATTCGTACGTTAAAATTATCATATAACTGAAGTTTAATTCTATATTTAAATTACGGACATATTGATTTAAGAAAGCTATCGTAAAATTGGAGCCTTAGAAATTTTTAATGCATAAGAATCGCTAAATCATACAACTCCCTCCCTAGCTATAACTTGAGTTCATGACAAGTACATAATCATGGATTAGAGTCATTGAAATATCCTTATTTGCATGATAACATATCCTTCGTATGGTCATTGTTTTTTATGATCCACCGTACATGATAACATTTTTTCATATAACTATTGTCTTCGTATACTTCTCTTGTATAAGTGATAGGATTGGATGAAACCCAATTAATAAAGATACTAATTTATTTTGGCTCAAATGATTAATAAATTTTTTTGAGCTTGAAAACTCCCAAGTTTTGATACGCAAGAGGTTAAATAATTAAATATTATTTTCTTAAATTGTTTTTTTTTTCAAGTTTATAAGTTTTCTAAATGTTTTGACTTTTTAAAAGGTGAGGCTAAAAGGGGGCAGATGTGACATGTGTCAGCCAAAATATGTCTATATTTACTAATTGACGGGCTCTAGGAATAGTCGGATCCATACCCAATCGAAATTGACCCACGGCACAACGCCCATTTGGTTCGCCTTCATTTTGTCTTTTCCTATACAATCCTCGCCGCCCGACAGCCACCTCCGGCCGCCGGCAACCACCACCGGGCGGCTGGTGGCTTCCAGCCACCACCGCCGGCAGCCACCGCCGCCCGACAGCCACCGTCGTCCGCCGGCAACCACCACCGCCAGTATCCACCACCTCCGGCCGCCGGTAGCCACCTCCGGCCACCACCGCCGGCAGCCACTGCCTGCGACAACCACCGCCGGCCACCACACCGTCGACCACCGTTACGCCCCACCATCGTCACCGCAAACCACCTAAAAAAAAAGTCAAAATAAAAAGGGTTACCAAATACCAAAAAAAAAAAACTAAAAAAAAAAGGGTTATCAAACACCCACTTGTTTTTGTAAAAAAATAAATAAATAAACTGCTCTTTAAAAATTGCTCTTTAAAAACTGAAGACAAAAAAAAAATAAGCTCTGTCAAACAGAGCCCTAGACTGTGTAGTACTATAGTTGCTAAAAAAGATCAACAAAAACTGCTCCCCTGTAGCATTCTTTAATACGGCTCACATGCACATGAAGATATACTTTTTCCATCTCTGTTTTTCAAGGTCAAAGATGTGTTCTGGTTCATCATTAAAGAGGAACAGTCAAGCTTTTAAAGAGGTGGAGTTTTCAATTGGAAGGGGGAGAACCCCGACGAAGCCTTCTTTGAGTTCTGAACTTTTCTCTCGAGTCTGAAATTCATTCTTACGGGTAAAATTTTTCACAATTGAAAAATCTTATCAGCAAGAGGTAAGTTCATTTGAAAAAAAGAATAAAAATAGCACACAGTGCGGATATACAAGTCATTCAACAGTGCAGTGCAGGTTATGTAAATCAAAGCCAGTTACGCCTTCGACATTAGCAGTGACAATGACACAAGAAGCATCACATGTAACAACAAGTATGGCTCCTCCAACCGCAAACCACCTCCCAATCATTTTGTGGATTTCCTCAAGGCTACAAGTCTACAAGAGCTCAGACTAAAAGTTCCATGCCACAGATCCACCAATGAGACCAAAACACGTTTCCCAATCATTTCGTGGATTTTCAAAACTAGTTTTTTAATATGTAAAACCTGCTTTTTTTTTTCGAAAATCTGTAGAACCATTCACAGGTGCAGTTATTAATAATAATAACTGCAAACTGAGGCAGTGATCAAAGGGAAACTGAGGCAATAATTATGCGAAATTGACAAAAAGGAAAACAGAGTAAATAATAGTTGCCTTCTTAATGGGGAGAAATAATGTAGCGTCCGGCTTTTTCCCAACACATTTATCACTAAAAAGTGCATAAGAGACAATTCAACTGGTGCTGATTCATTGGCCTCCTCTCTCGTTCAAGGGTGGCCCCATTAACAAGAACATCGCGAGACCTTAAGGCTCCTAAAGAATTTCATGCATGGGTGGTAACACGATTAAGCATGTACGATGTTTGTGCTCTGCATTTAAGGCGAAGAAATCTGCTTTAACTTTTAACTCTGCATTAAACCTCATTGAAGTTGATCAATTAGCGGTTCAAACTTGTGCTTTGGGAGCTGCTGATATTGGCATTTCATAACATGTTATGCTTGTTTGCACATTCATTCGTCACTAAAACGTGTATTATTAGAGACAATTCATTGCATTTTTTAGTGACAAATGAAGTGTGAAAATAGAAATTCTCACTACAAGAAGCTAACGTCAGCATTGCAGAGTCCTAATTTACAGAACAGTGAGCATGTTCAGATCGAAAAAGCTATGAAAGCTGAACTCTGAGTAAAAAAAAATTGACAGCAGCAACATTCAATCCACATAGTAGACCTTTTTTTGGGCCAAAAAGGAATAACTGGGCTGGACTTGGCCCATACCCCTGATTCCCTCTGATAGTAGTAATTATTTTATCATTGGTGCGATTTATTGGGACAGGCATTCATACAGCAAATATAACCCTATAAAATCCTAAAATTGACTTTATCGCTTTCATATTAAATAAAACTGAGTTTTAGTTTTAATTTGCACGAATAAGTACTTAGGTATAATATTATACATAAATCTATGAGTAAACTATACCCACGGTCCCTTAATTGTTGCCTCAGTTTCCCTTTGATCTCTGGATTCATTCACAAGTATAGTTATATCTTCGTTTAAAGAAAACTTATTAATAACTAAAAAGAGCATCAAAGAACATGCAAAATTCTCAATATTTTTCGTTTAAAGAAAACTTAAAATAGATAAACTTTATACTATAGCTATATCTTCACTCTTTTGTAACGAACTAATTCAATTGCCCTATAAATATTTTTAAATATTTGTTCACCGTCTCAGTGTATCTGGTTGCACACAGTAAAAATATGTAACGAACTTTAGTATGTGAGGGTAATTTAGAATTTTAATATGTAAAACCTTTTTTTTTTTTTTTTTTTGAAAATCTGTAGAACCATTTAGGGTGCTTTAAGCACCATGTCATTTTTGTAAAGTACAACACAACTTGTTTTAAAATCATTAAAATAGATTTGACCACTCTAGAACCAATACCAAAAGCCTTCCTAATCTGGGTGATGCTGCTACGTTAACATGCTGAAATAATTGCAGTGTGCATATTTGCTTTCTGATCTGCGGTAAAAGGCACCTACAGAGGAAAATCAAGTCTCTCAATTATGATCTACTAGGTGCTTTTATTGTAAAGATGCAATCAACATGTGTATAATATATTAGTGACAAAAGAGGTTTTTAGTGGCAAGCAATAACAGTACGAAGACTCTGCAAAGACTAGTGTTCAGTAGTTGACGACCATTCAGTTAGGTACCAATTGATTGGCTTTTTCATCCACTACATTTGCTTTCTCACAAAGGAAAACAATATAATTATTTATAGATAAGGACCGAAAAAAGTTGTTAAAGTAGGACTATAATGAAAGCAAAAGGAAATATGACCAAGGGCACCACTAAGTAGCAACTTTGAAATTCTTTTGACCCCACACCAACTTTCTACGTTTCTCGTAAACTTAAGCATGTAGTTTTGCATATGACAGAAAGGGATCTGAATTCTTTACTGTAATTATGGGTTACAGTAAGGGGTGCTGAGAGAGAAGTAAGCTGTGAGAGAGGGAGAGAGAGAGACGCTTCCCTCTCTCACAGCTACTGGAACAGCTGCTGGAATGGTTAAAGCAAGAGATTCAAATCTGTCAGGAAGATGCCTTAATCACGATTTTTGATGCTTGACGAGGAAAAAGTGGCACTTTTCCTTGTCTTCTTGGACAAGATTTTTCTAGTAGAGATCAACAGGGAAACAAGTACTACTAGGTGGTGCACCTTTTATCGTGACTGGGTTAGTTTTAATAATATGTACATGTTGCTGCCGCCGCAGAGGGAGAGCACGAAAGACGATGAAAGCCCCAGGGAGAAGTACAACGATTTCAGGGCAGACCTCTTAAGTTAAAAAAAAAAAATCTAATTATTTTCTGCTAAGAAAACTTTCAAAATGAATAAACTTTATATCATGATTATTTCATCACTGTTCTGTATAATGAACTACTTCATATGTTCTATAACTAATTTTAAATATTTGCCCAACATGTACTGCAGAAGGAGTGACCACAGGCAGCACTTTGTATCATATCAATAAGATACACTTCAAAACAAGTCATCTGCAAAACAAAAACAAAAAAAAAGTGTTGCAATTTATTTGATTAACAAAACAAAAATACCAAAAATAAAACTAAATGCTATCTACATAATGAAAAGCGTAAATATGATAAAATAAAGAAAAACTTCAAAGATTCTTTAGTCAGAAATAGCTTACTTCGCCAGGAGTTGGAAGTTGAACCACTGGCTTTTCCAATAAGCCAACAGCCTTGCGGATTCTATCTTCATCAGCAAACCATGCCTCATGCACATTATTGACATTCCTACACAGTTGTTTATTCACATATCAGTATCATCTAATCAACCTCAGGTGCAATTAAAGGATACGAACTTACCAGTTATAGCGACGTAACAGCATGCATGCTGCAACTCTTGATACAGAAAGAACGGTGCAAATTTTTGTAATATCATCCTCTTGACGTTGCCGTATATCTTCTTCCCTCAAGACAGTATAATTGATCTGAAACATAATAATAGCACACTTAAAAACTGCAAATGAAGGGAGGGGAGGGGGAGCTACGGAAAAATGGAAAGTTGCGTACTGAGATGCACCGAAGTACTTAACAACCACCATATTGATACAGATAAAACACCTTTGTGTGCTGGCCACCAAACCTATTCATTTGAAGGCACTCCGTTGATTTTACATGCATGCACAAGTGTGAATTCAAGGCATGACTAGTTGAAAATAACTGAGAGTAAAGAAAACAATTCCAATTCAACGGTGCCATATTGACCTAGGCTTCAAATTAAACTCAAGAATCATATCCTAATGAAAACATATCAATTGCATGCCCATTCTGATTCTCATTCCAACTACAAAGAGTACTAGCCTAATGACTGCATAGGCATGAAATCCTTCCGGAATCATGAATGAGAAACCAAAAACTTGCTGTTTTAATTATAATAAACCAATTCAGACATTAGTAATTTAGGTGCTCATGAGTATATCCAAGTCGGATCCTTAATAAGAAACAATGTCGCTAAAGACTATCGGAAAGTAGATGATGTGTTCTACGCAACTTGCTTAAACATAACAGCACTGTAGTTGGTTCAACTCTGTTTAAGTTGTATTTTACTTCCGGGACCTAAAACTAAAAGGATCTGTCAAAGCCAAGGACAAGGTATCAGCGGCTGGTCTTGCAGCCCCGAGAAACAGGTATATACATCTAAACTCAATGAAACGGATTGGCAACTGTAAATAGCAATTTATGAGTCCCATATAACTATTGCCATCCACTGTTAGGTAACTGAAACATCCAACCATACGAGAACCACCAATAAAGAACAGGGAATACTCCAACTTCCATGATTCTACCCCGACACCTAGGAGCCAAAGGAGCATTGTAGTCTATAGGCCTAGATTCAAGCTATGGCAAAATTCTAAAATGCACGACTGCTGAGAACAATTTTCATTTATATAAAAAAAAACAATTATGTCATGACCTAAAGATCACTATAAAGTTCCTAAGGCCACCATTTCAAGTAATTCTTAGGTGGGGAATCCCCGCTACTTCGTCTATGCCATGTGACGTTGACAACCATAAACAACACATCAACCTGGCTTGGGTGCACACACTGTGCGTCCCGTGTGCAGACATTGTCTGTATCAGGTGCAATCACCTCCGGCACACTTCATTTGGCCGAGATACCTTGGCCCATGGCATGTGGCAGGTCCTCTTATTGGTCACCACCACATTGCACCAATGAGACGAGAACTTCTATAATTCTTAACATCAAACGCAACAATACAAGTCTGCGGGTAGTGTTATTGTTAGTCATGGCAGCATTCCACCAAGGAGACAAGAACTTAATTGTTTTTTGTTAACAGCAAACGCAGCAATACCATTACAATACATCATCAAACTTCACATGGGAAACCCTAATTATCTCTCCTGCATAATATCCCGAACAACTTTAGCCATCAAATATGCATAAATTTACTGAAACTGCCAAACCATACAAACACAACCTAATTCAACCACATACAGCGATCTATACAAAATTACTAAAAGCACGTCATATCCGAAAGAAAGTAGGTCTCTTTTTATGAGACGGGACTAATTCAACAGCTACCGATACGAAATTACTCAAAGCCAATCATATCCGTCGAATATGCGGTCTTATATGCATTCTTCGTCGAACACGTCGTTCATGTCGAACACGTCGTCGCCGTCGAATATGCGGTCGTATATGCATTCTTCGTCGAACACGTCGTTCAAGTCGAACACGTCGTCGCCGTCGAATATGCGGTCGTATATGCATTCGTCGAAGAACACGTCGTTCAAGTCGAACACGTCGTCGCCGTCGAATATGCGGTCGAATATGTAATCATCGTCGAACACGTCGTCCAGGTCGAGCACGTTGTTGAAGTCGAGCACGTTGTCACCGTAGTGGCAGTCGGAGTTAGCATCGCCCTCGCTGTCGTAGCCGCCGTCGAAGGCCTCGTGCATGTCATCGGAGTCGGAGTCCATGGTGTAACCAAAGCAGTACCTCGCCGTGAAGGGCGTCGACGGATAAGGGCACGGCGGTGATGGGCTATGGGAGAAGGAATCGAGAAAGTGTGTAGTGTTCAGTTTTGTTTCAGGTTTTCGTTTTTGGCGATTTTATATCGAGGGGAAAGTAGGAACGACCGTTTTACTTTACATGTTACACATTTTGTCCCTTCCACTTTAAACATAAACACTAAACTCTTTAGAAAATGGGTACAGTTAACAGAAATCATCTAATTTAATTACGTTTTTTAGAGGGAAAGAATTGAAGCTCCCACAAGGTATTTTTTTAAATGACAGAAATCATATAATTTAACTGCGATGTTCAACCTTCCAGCAGCATCATTTCTTCCTCTACCAATATCCCAACTCCATTTTAGTTCTCTACCCACATCTCCATGACGTAAAAAAAACTACTTTTGTTTTGCATTTTATTAGTGCACTAAAAAAAAGAACAAAGCAAAACAAAACCAAAAAAAGTGGAAAAACAAATGGAGAAGAGAAGTCAGGGGCGTGAGGTCCAAAGAAAGAAAAGAAAGTGGGGCCCACGAAAACAGAAAAGAGAAAAGAAAAAAAGAGAAGAAGAAGAAACAAGAAAGTAATGTCGTCAGCCCAAAGAATGGAAAGAAGCAAGTGGGTGGGGCCAGAAGAAGAAGCAAGAAAGTAAAAGAGAATGAAAAGTCAAAAAAAGAAGAAAAAAAAGGTGGACCTGCAGAAAAAAAAAAAAAAAGTAAAGTAAGAACAGTGAAGTGGGCGTTAAGCCCAAAGAAGAAGAAGAAAAAAAATAAAACAAGAGGAAGGGTCTGGAAAAAAGTCAGAAGAAGAAAACAGGAAGAGAAGAAGCAGAAGGGAAAGAAGGCAGCAGTGGCGCGAAGAAGAGAGAAGAAGACGGCGGCGGAAGATTCGGGCATCGCGGCAAAGGGCGTGAGGCCCAGAGGAAAAAGAGAGAGAGCCGCAAGAAAGGTAAAACAAAGGCCAGCCGGCGACGGAACTAGCGACGACCGACGATAGCCGCGGAGAAGGAGTGTAGCCACAGGCCTGCATGACCCGATTGCGGAGTGCAACAGCCATGACGCACCACCAGGCTGCAACCATGGCGGGCCACAGGCATCCACGGCGTGTCCCGGCGCTAAGTTTGTACATCGCGTGTGCAATTAGATCCGATTAAGGGATATATGGGATGATAAAAAAGACATTTGACAAAAATCTGTTACGGTCGATTAAATGTACTCATTTTCTTAAACTGTAAGTGGTTAGTGTTTAATTTTGAAGTAGAGGTGGACAAAATATTAAACGTGTAAAGTAGAAGGTCATTCCCTATTTTATCTTTATATTTATTCTTCTTACGCTCACCGTTGCTGCTTTAACGTGCCCTATGTGCACGCCCGGTGAGAGACTAAAAAGAAGGAATTTGAGACTAAAAAAAGAAGGAACTTTGGTTTTAATAGGGCTTTAGTGCCTGTTCACCGTTAGTGGAATTAGGAAACAACAATTATTATAATTAGATTTAGATTTAGATTTACGCTCTGTTTGACAGAGCTTATTTTTTTTTTGTCTTCAGTTTTTAAAGAGTAGCTTATTTATTTTTTTTTTTACAAAACAAGTGAGTGTTTGATAACCCTTTTTTTTTAGTTTTTTTTTTTTGGTATTTGGTAACCCTTTTTATTTTGACTTTTTTTTAGGTGGTTTGCGGTGGCGATGGTGGGGCGTAGCGGTGGTCGACGGTAGTGGTGGCCGGCGGTGGTTGTCGCAGGCAGTGGCTGCCGGCAGTGGTGGCCGGAGGTGGTCGCCGGAGGTGGCGGTTGCCGGCGGGCGACGGTGGCTGTCGGGCGGCGGTGGCTGCCGGCGGTGGTGGCTGGAGGCCACCAGCCGCCCGGTGGTGGTTGCAGGGGGCCGGAGGTGGCTGTCGGGCGGCGGCGGTGGCCACCGCCCACCGCCGTCCGGTGGTGGCTGCCGGAGGCCAAAGGTGGCTGTCAGTGGCTACCGGCGGTGGGTGAGTTGTGATGGAGGTCTAAAAAAAAAATTAAAGTGAAAACGAAAAGAGCTTTTTCTTCTTTTTTTTTTTTACCCTACAATTTAAAAAGCCACTTTTTAAATTGAAAAAAAAAAGTGGTACCAAACACTTCTATTTTTTCCAATTTTCAAAACTGAAAAAAAAAGAGCAAAAAAAAAACCCTGTCAAACGGCCCCTTAGACTCGAAATTATAGTCCCTCTTAGAAAGTCAGGTATTTTATTATTATTATTATTATTCCGTAGTGTGTGTGTGTGTGTGTGTGTGTGTGTGTGTATATACCTTTGCCTAAATTATTAGATAACACAATTATTATAATTAATTAATAAAAGTATAAAAGATATATCAAAGTAATTAAGGTAACAATTTCTATAGTTTGTTTTCTTTTTTTTGGACTTTTTTACTAAGAGTACTTATATTTGTAGTCGAAGGAAGTATATGTTTTGATCCGGTAAGTAATTTGCATAGAAGTGTTTATTACTCCGTATTATATATATATATATATATATATATATATATATATATATATATATATATATATATATATATATATAACTCAAGGCACGAGCACATAAAGGAGAACCTGGATGGATTGAGAACCTCTTACCTTCCACCCTCCTATTTTCGACCTCAAACATGTTGAAAGTTTTGGAGCCTTCTCTTCTCTTTCTTTTTTTCCCCTCTATTCCCCCCCCCCCCCCCCCCACTTTTAATTCCTTGGAACTTACCAGTTGATCGAATGGTGTTTAACTTAGAGTTAAGCATTATTGAGATTTTACCATGGATCTTTCTAGGGTTTCCTTTCCTCATTCTCTCGATTCCTCTTGGGAGAAGACTAATATCTCATTTTATATAGAAGGGACCTATGGTGATTGTATCCAATTTACATACTACAATCATGATTTATAAAATCAAAAATCGTATGATGCGTCAGATCTTACGAACAATGAGTAAAAGATAACAATTGCTCGTAGTTGAAAGGATTAGATTTTGGGAGAAGAGGCGGGGATGAGTAAAAGATAATAGGGCTTTAGGGCCTGTTCACCGTTAGTGGAATTAGGAAACAACAAGATGGCTGTCCTCTCTTCTTTTAGATTAGATTTAGATTTAGAACGAGGGGGTGTTTGATGACACGATTAAGCATTTAAAATTAAAAATTTTTAAAGATTTTTAATTAAGTATGTTTGATAATGTTAAAAATTATTTCTTACCAAAAAAGAGGCTAAAATTTTAAGTTAGAGTGGACTTACTTAATTAATACTGATCATTTAATTTTAAGTGATATAGTTAAATATTATTTAACATATTTTTATATAAAAATAATTATCATCACGATGTCCCTTCAAATAATTTGCTGGTAATATCGCCTCCACCACAATAGAACCACCTCCACAACCATTATTTTCTTTTGCTACCACCACAACAATTAGCACAACCTAGCCACAATCACCACTACCACTAATACAGCCACAAGAACACCGCCACCTCATCATACCGTCGATGTTGTCACCAAGTCCATTTCCTCCAAAATCATCTAAAGTTCTATCACACTATAACCACTGTCATGATCATCATGTCACGGCCTATCGTTATTCTCACAATTATCAATATCACGTTTTCACGCACCATTACTGCCACCATTGACACCTTTTCGCCGCGACCACCACTATCACTCCGTCGTCACTACCATCATCGCCAACAACACGATTTTAGCCCCCTAAAAAGTTATAAAGTACATAAACAAATACATAAATAGATGTACAATTTTGATAAGATGGATAATTTTGTAAATAAATAATTTTCAGACATTTGTTTTGGTTTATCAAACATGTTAACTTATTTTTCAATAAAAATTCAGTCGCTTAAAGTTTTCAATTTTACGAATTTAGCGCTTAACTTTTTCAACATTTAAATTTCAGTTTTATCAATCAGGCCCTTAGACTAAAAATCTAAAAATTATAGTCCCTCTTAGAAAGTCGGGTATTTTATTATTATCTGTTATGTATTAGTATATATATAATATATCTTTATCTAAATTATTAGGCACGCAATTATTATAATTAATAAAAGTATAAAAGGTTTTTTTTTTCTTTTTTTGGACTTTTTTACGAAGAGTACTTATATTTGTAGACGGAGGAAGTATATGTTTTGATCTTGTAAGTAATTTGCACAGAAGTGTTTATTACTCCGTATTATTATATATTAACTCAAGGCACGAGCACATAAACGAGAATCTGGATGGATATAGAGCCTATTACTTTCCACCCTCCTATTTTTTGACGTCAAACATGTTGATGAAAGTTTTGGAGCCTTCTCTTCTCTTTCTTTTTCTCCCCTCTATCCCTCCCTTTTTAATTCCTTTGAACTTACCGGTTGATCGAATGGAGTGTCAACTTAGAATTAAGCATTATTGAGATTTTACCATGGATCTTTCTAGGGTTTCCTTTCCTCATTCTCTCGATTCCGCTTGGGAGAAGACTAATTTCTCATTCTATATAGAAGGGACCTATGGTGATTGTATCTGAATTACATACGACAATCATGATTTTATAAAATAAAAAATTGTATGATGCATCAGATCCTACGAACAATGAGTAAATGATAACAATTATTCGTAGTTGAAAGGATCAGATTCTGGGAGAAGATGAGGGGATGAATCCTTGCACTTCATTGTTTTCCTATTTTTTTTTTTTTTAAAAGTACCAATTTATGCCTGACCCTTTTCACGCATGAAGTAAACATTTTGAGTTAAATGCCAAACAACAAGGCATACTTAAATTACCAATGGGGTACTGGCCCCACTCAAGAAAAAAGCATTAGTGTCGTCATGACCTTTAAATTCTTCCCCGAAGGAAGATACAAGAAGTGGACATATAGGTCGAATTGAAGACCAAGTTCAAATCTAAAATACTCCCTATTTCCTATTGAGAAGCAGAATTGAGGTTATTAAGTTGTACGTGTTAACGTATGGGTTGAGAAAGTCTCAAGGTAAAGAAGAAAATTTTGTTGATTGGGGGTGAAATAATCATGATTTTGATGATATTATCTATGGGATAAAGCTAATCGTCTAGTATTGGTGCTTAATCTTTACTATAGGTTTTGTAGTACATATAGAAATATCATTTGGACATCCATTGTTGGTTGTGTTATCGACTAATAAGTAGTAATTATAACTTGGCCTACTTTACGGTACTACCAGGATGAGAAAACCATGTGACTCGGCAAGCACCATGTAACGTGGTTGAAAAATAAAAGCAAAAGAACAGCCCACGTGTTACAAAGCATGTGAAATATTATGCTTAATAAGTTGGTACTATGAGTAAGAAACTCGGGCAATAATAAAAAAAAAATAATGATCCCATAAACCTTATTATACTTGCATGGAACTACTGAGGTCTTCAACAAATGTTATATGTGCATAAGAACCTTCGGGGTCAATAAAGAGCTCTTAGAGCTGAAAAAATGATTTGAGTCCTAAGGACTTGATGAAAGTCAAATTCTTATAACCATGTTTATTCTTGACTAAGTTAAAGAGATATGGAAGAAAGCAACATCGGAGGAAGAAGCAGACTCGGATAATTGCTGACCTCGATAGATGCTAGCCTGGGTTCCCACAAAGAAATCTCAGCATTATCTGCATTATCAAGCTCGGGAAAAAGCAATCTCTGATGACTTAGCCGTGGTTATGACATGCAGATGTCGTGTTAAACATGGAAGCATGGTCTATAAAAACCCCTTGTATCCAAGCAACTATTCATTCATGATAATTGAAAGTTCAAAACATATTACTGCTTTTTAAGTGCATTCACTACAACAAAAATGGGCTGTAAGGAAGCCTCCTGGCGTCCTTACAAGTATGATATAAGGACGCTTTTGACGTTAAGATGCTTTGGATAGCGTCCTAACGCTGCCTCATTAGAGGCCGTCACAATAAGTTATTACAACGCACACAAGCGCCTCAACAAAGGTGAGGCCTAACAAGGCGCCAATAAGCGTCCTATAAACCGAACCACATCAAATCCTATTGGGACGCTTTTAAGCGTTGTTTTAGATCTTTTAGGACGTTTCTTAGCGTCCCAAGATAAATCTTTTTTTGAAAAAAAAATTTATATAATTATTTTCTGTTACAACTTTCAATATTCAACAAATGAACTAGCGGTAAATCATTTCAAAATACAGGAACTTATAACTGTAATATCCACAAAATTATGTTATTTCGCTTGTAAAAAGTACAACTCATAAAACCATCCTCTATTTGGACAAGACAACATTGTTCCAAAGATATACTGAACAGCGCCAGGATATCAATGAATGAAGATTACTCAAAATCTCGCAAAGCACCATCACGGACTGCAAAATCTCTGCTCAACTTTCCATCGGCATTTACACAATTGTCGAACAATTGAGTTCTATCGACTCAAACTACAAGTAAAATGCAAAATTAGACAAATGGACAAATAACCATATCATAGATAAAGTATCCAATACGATTCTAACTCATAAAGTAGAAATTGATATTAGGACCCATATGACATGCATTACCTTACCATTTGCCATTGGAGGGCTATTGGCAGCTTAATTACAGCACTGCCAGTTCTATATATTTCAGCTAAACAGTAATGAATGGACTAAAGACAATAGCATACATGTACAATAGCAGGAGACATCATGCAACCCCTTAACCAAATGTGATAACTGATTGATTTACGTTCACATTCTCTAAAAGATCCACAGAAACGCCTTAAGAGGATCACATTAGTTCAAACCATATACATTTCGTATCAAAGTAGTTTACCTCAAGTCTCGAATTTAGAACTCCACTAGACATCCCCACATCTATGCGCCATATGCTACAGTTGTATTTACTACAGGGTAAGCCAACATCCCAAAACAAATTGATAAGTGCAGGCCAAAATGAAAAGGACGGATAAAATAATAAAAAGCTCTTACTGCAGGGCAAGCCAACATCCTAGAACTACTGCCCTTACTGGTGGACAAGGGCATCAACCTGTTTATAATCCACAATATGTTGTTGCCTGAACAATTTGAAGAGAACCCAGTAAGTATACTCTCCAATTCCAACCACCAATCCACAGTTCAAGAAAAGGAGGCACTCACAGCGCAGTTGCCAGATTGTTGAGCAGCTTCTCAGAATCTTCAAAGAAGAGGGACACAACTTTAATCACAAAATCTGGGTTGCTCTCATCCTGCAGCTTCTGAAGCTGTACAAACTGGTCATCCAAGAACCCCTTTTGGCCAAAAACCCATATCAGAAAATCATGAAAAAGCACTTCATAAGCCACATAAACTAAAAACTCAACAATGAAAAACAAAAACCCACAAAAGGAATTTTGATAATAACGCTAAAGTACTGACCTCACGGTAGAGAGAGGTTGTGAAATCAAGAAACTGTCTCTGCAACTGGCTGACGACATCCATGGCTGCTATGCTTGCCCTCACAAACTCTTGCAGATATGGTAGACTGTATCTATATAATATGCTCAAGATACGTTATGAATGAGTTATGAACTCCACTAAACAATTGTTCGTTGTTCATATCAGCAATAGATTTTACATCTCAAATCCACAACAACACTCCTCGACAACAATTGCACAACCATCTACCGAAGAAATCCCTCAACACAATTCCCAATTTCATGAATCACAATCTTCCTAATCTAAAAGGTCAAATCTGACCAAATTCTACCCTTTGTGGAAAAAGCCCCAAATTTCCACTGGAGGAGGAACCCTAAAGGTGAAACAACTAAAGAAGGAGGATCGTTTATAGGGTTCAATAGTATAAGCATCTTATTTGGCATTTCATTATCTAGAATTATCAAAATTAACCTAGAATCAATGACTAATGCAACCAAATATTGAAACACTAGGAATAATTTGTTACAAAAGGAGATAGTGATTACCTAAGAGTTGTAATTAAACCACGGATTGAGGAAGATGTAACTCAAAAATGGTGGTTCTTGGAGGAAGACGTAATTGAACCCCAGATTGAGAAGAGGACAGCGGCGACGACAATACTTAGTTAGCTTCTTGCGGATCTCTTTGAGGGAGGCGACTTTGGAGGCTGATTTACCTGTGAATAGATGGGAAGAGAAGAAGGGTTTATTTGGAGGGTGGGGCTAGTGGAGGCGGTTGTCGTTTGAGGCTGGCCTTATCGTCTTTGAAGTAGGAAGAGAAGGGCGACTGGGGCTGTGGAGGCGAGGGAGAAGGTGATGCATTGGCGTTTTGGTCGTCGAGATTCAGGGTAGAGGAGGAGAAGGAGAAAACGTGGAGGAGGTTAGGGTTACGGGCAGAGAAATGGTGGATTTCAGCTTGGCACGAAAAATTCCGATTTGCGATTATGCGGACATTGGAATTTGGAGAGATGGTGGCTAGATGGAATGAAAATAAGAAGATAAGGGAATTGGGAGATATATACATCTAGGGTAAACACTCAAGAGGCAGATGTTCCTGGAACCTTTATAGAACCGATCAATTTAGTGCGCCGCAAAGCGTCCTATTATGTACGAGAAATAAGGACGCTTTTACCTTAGCGTCTTATAACGGACTTTTTAGGACGCTTTTTATAAAGCGTCTCTTTATAAGCGTGGTTACAACTAGATTTTTTTGTAGTGATTGTTGTGTCATCATTCTTTCTCACTTTTCTTGAAAGGTAAGAACATTACATCCTAACATTTCTTGTAACTAACACCTGGATTTACGAAGGAAGTGACTCTACTACCATTGGAATTACTTATTAACTAAACATGCAATTGTCAATTACTCATCTGGCACTGCTAAAAGAGGTAATTTTTACCGTGACATCATGCAAGGTCGGATACGGTGTAAGGAATTTGAATCCGACGGTTACATCGCGACTACGATATATTATATCGTGATCCCCTGCTCCTCTCTGCCTCACACTTACACGCACACGCACATGCATAATGTATATATCATGTACCAGATGTTATGAAAATCGTAACCATAAGTTTGTAATGTCCATTTGTGGGAAGAAAAGGACATTTGAAACCTAAATAGCAGTTTTCACATCTAGCCTTATAGTAACGTTAACATATCGTTTGCATCTAAATTTGATGATAATCATAACCACCATTGAAAGCACGTCATTAGTTTGAAATCCAACTCATTACCTCGTACACATGCATTGTTTCAAGCGAGTAAATAGAGTCATGGGCCTTCGACCTTTGTGGTCGTGGTTTGTATTGTGGTATTATGTAGAAGCTTGGATTAAAGCCTTATGACAAAAACACTTGCAAAGACTCGTCAAAATTATTTCTTAATTTTACAATCCTTTTACTTTGTAATTAATTGGTTTTACTGAAAGGAGTGCATTGGGGATAAATAATTAGAAATTGACCATACGTTCACTTTACATGCATTGAGTGAAAATTTGCCTTTAAACATGACTTAAACATGTGTTAATCAAAATTTGAGGGATTTCAGTTGACTGAATTGAATATACAATTAAAAAAATTAATCTTCATCTAGCGACGTGGACATTTGTTAGATCAATAGTGAAAATGGGGCTTCTCGACGTGCTTACTGTGGATCAGCTCCATGTACTAACAACTTGTCTAATGCTAACAACAAATATTGCATGGTTTTGATTATATATCCAGAATTCTTCTTTTCCATTCTTCTCTCCTTTTCTCCTTGATTGACACCCCACTCCCCCCCTTCCCTCACACACACACACACACACATTAAATCTCTGCCCTACTAATGGACTCCATCACATGCCCGCCTCCGTCTCCTGTGATCTTCCATATCCACCACCCACACCAGACGCAAATACCATGGCCACCCCATTTCCTGGTCACATTACCAAAAAAGCCTTCCGCCCCCTTTCCTCTTTCCTGTTGTCTCTTCTTTCTTCCTTGCTTCATAATTCTAATTTCTTCTCTTTCTTCCCATTCTTCTCTTCTCTCTATTTGACAACTTCAATAATAACACCCTAGCAGTCACAATCTCTGTCAGCGATGACCACCAGCACAACATCCTAATTGTTACCTATCACCTTTTGTGAAAAGCTTTTGGTGCTGCATTCTAGGTTGGTAAGTATTGTAGTATAACTAGTAGTTATGATTTTTACGATGTTGGCTTTTGGATTTTTGTTATTAGCCATTTATCGTATTTGAATATTGTATGCCAGCAGTAGCTATGGAAAGTAAACACTAGCTAAAGGCAAAATATGTGGCTATGGCTATTTTTTAGCAACTGACTAAACAAGTTTAGCCATTATCTACAGATGCAAATCACTAGCAAAAGACTAAATTCTTATTATTACGATAACCATCCTTAGCTAGCAGTAGCTACAGATTTTTCGATCATCGCAAAAACTAACTTACCCTCATTTCTGCAACGAACCTTGCAGCAGTGGCAATTCCTTTGCTATTGGTGTTTAGCTACATAATATGACTTTGTTGCTACGGCTTGTGGCCATAGTAGTAGCTCTTTTTTTTTGTGGTAAATACACAAGGAAAAATCAAATGTACATGTAATATCAGTAAAGAACCACATTCACTTGAGACAATGTTATATGTTGAAGGCTTTAGAGTAATATCTGAAGCTTTCATTGTCCATTTAACCCATAAAGAATAATGAAACAATCTTGTCAGAAAGTACAGATGAAATTAAATGATGTGACTAATCAAGATGTTAAGTGTCATTAGTGAAGCGTCATGGTTTTGGCATCAAAGACTTGGACACATACATATGGAGCAATGGAAGGATATCAAAGCAAAAAGAGCTTGCAAGGGGACTTCCAAAGATCAAGTTTGAGAAAGGCAACGTATGTGATGCTTGCAAAATGGTAAGCAAACGAAAGTCTTGGTGGTAAATCATATTGCTTTGTTGATGCTGATGATTATTCTCGCTATATTTGAACTTTCTTTTTGGCTTCCAAAGATGAAAATCTATATGCTTTCACTTATTTTACAAAACCTGTTCAAAATAAAAAAAGATTGTTAAATAACCTACCTCAGAAGTGATCATGGTAGAGAATTATAAAGTATAAAAGTAATAGCAGATTGTGATGAAAATGGTATATCCCATAACTTTTAGGCTCCTAGAACTCCTCAACAAACTGGTGTCTGGGAATAAAGAATAGTTGATTACAAAAAGCAGCAAAAATGATGCTTAATGAATGAAAATTGCCTACATACTTTTGGACAGAGGCAGTCCATTATGCATGTTTTAATATAGTTATCTTGAGAAAGATCTTGTTGAAAACCCCATATTAGCAGTATAACAATAAGAAACCTAGGTGAACTTCTTTAAAGTCCCTTGGATGCAAATATTTTATTTTGAACACTAAGGATTACTCTAACAAATTTGGTTCTAATACTATGGGGGGTTTTGTCAACTAATATTTGCATGGCCTATATAATATATAACAGAAGAATATTAGTTATAGAAGAATCTATAACCCTTTGTGCGAGACTAATGCTCTTCCTCCAAGGACTAACATTGATGTGTAGATGAGATAGACAATGGCACGAGAACCATGGACTTGAACGAAACATCAAAAGACAATTCCAAAAAGATTGCTATTGAGGAGCAACAACCAAGTTTTCAAGGGGACATAAGCTGGCAAGCAATGATGCCTCTAACTCAGACGGTCCTCAACCATTACAAAAGCTTGGACCTATAAGAAGGATCATCCAAGTGACCGAATTTTAGTTGTTCCATCAAGTGGGGTTAGAACTCAGCACTCTTCCAAAAATATGATAATTTAGCTTTTTTCCTTCTCTTAAATTGATCCCTAAATTTTTCTGAACTCAAAATCATTATCTTGTATGCATGCTATGCAGGAAAAAATTGTTTAACTTGAAAGAAACCAAGTATGGACACTTGTGCCTAAACCACAAGAACACCAAATTATTGACTCAACTAACAAATTGATGAATCCAAAATTGTGGCTAGTAACTAGTGGCCCAAAGTTATCACCTAGAGGAAGGAATTGACTTTGGTGAAACATATGCACCCTTAGCAGGACTTGAACATGTTAAATGTTATTTGCTTTTATTTGCTGTAAAGACTTAAAACTCCATGGAATTGATGTCAAGAGTACTTCTAAAATGGATTTATTTTGGAGGAAGTGCATGTGGCTCAACCTCTCGGTTTTGAGAATGAGAAATATCTTAATTGTGTTTCCAAAATTAGCAATGCTCTATGTGGCTTAAAACAACCTCATAGAGCTTGGTATGATAAGCTAATTAATTTTCTTTTAGAAGATGAATTCTCAAGAAGAAAAAGTTGACACTACCCTCTTTATTAGATCTATTGGTAAGAGCTTATTGTTAGTACAAGCTTATATTGATGATACTATATATATGGCGCCACTTATGAATCCTTGTGTGAGTAATTTGCCTCTTATTTTAGTAGCAAGATTGAAATGAGCATGATGGTATGTAACACCCTAGACTTTGTTAAGAAAAAATTAAAGGGAAAATTAGAAAAAGGTGGGTTTTGGGATAAAACTTTTAGGGATGGGGTTTTTTTTAAAAAAACTTGTGAAAAAGTGGGGCAACTTTTAAAAATCTCTGAACAAGGTAAGGAGTTAAGAAAAAATGGGTTTTTCCAACTCCTAATTTTTTTGCCTACCCAAAGTACCCCTCCCCCATTTTCTTCCTCCAATCATTTTCTTCATCCATTTTCTCATTAACCCAAGCTCGGGAAACAGCTGTCCGACCGGCCCAATCAAGAGCCTCTCATCGTTGCAGTCTTGGTGGGGTTGCTTTTGCATTGATCTCAGCGAGTTTGCACTCAACCGCGGGATCTGCCTCATTGCGGATATCAAATGCACGGCCGGATTCGGCGGGGGACCAGTGGAATTAAACTTGCGGCAGAAACTCATGTGCCAGTTCACGACCTCCTCCGTGCTCACCAGCCTCTCGCACCGCATGATCTCATCCTTCACCGCCTCATCGCACAGCCCGCAGATCCACCTCCCGTTGAACCGCTCGCGGATGTTGTCTATGTACGCCGCCGTGCACTCCTCCGTCAACCCGCAGCAGATCACCCCTTGCTCCTTGGGTGTTTGACAATCTTGAGAAGAAATACTGCGATGAGACAAATGGGCTGAGATCCGAAAGGAGGCTAGTGTTTGATAGAATAAATTCAGCGTTGTTGGAGATTTTCCAGCGGTTATTGGACTCGTACGTGCAGGCAAGTCGTATTTCACGAACTCAACGTCGCCGTTCAGCTTCGGTTACGATTTCGCAGACCATTATCACCATTGCTACGCTAACAACAGTTGCCAACATCCCTGCAAATCCAAAAAAAAAATCACCAAACAAATCAGTGATAACACCAGCTAATAAAATTCAAGCCGCAACAAAAACAATCCAAAACCAATTCAAATTTCCTGCAAAAGAAGCAGAACGAAACCAATCAACGGATTCCTACACTTTCCTGTCAGAGTTCTTCTGATTCCTATTGCTCTTTCTCCCAATCTCCTTCTTCAATCTCTTCCAGAACAAAAAACAACAACTACACAACAAAAACAAAGAATCAGAGCAGCCCTTTTCTTCCTCCAATCATTTTCTCATCAACAACTACGTGTATATTTGGACCGAAAAATGCGGTCTAATTGAGAGGTGACAAAACGCTTTGCTTTTCATTACAAAACGGCTAAAGCGCATCCGTTTCTTCAATCCCAACCCCCTTAGCAAGGGAAAGTGTAGTTCCCGCAAGGTCCTTTTTTTAGGAGTCCCAACAAAGCAAAAGCAGCGCTTGTGCCCCCCCTCCCCCGTAATTTCTGCATAAAAAGACTGGGGCGTCGACAGAATCCAACATGCACTTTTGCGTAAAAGGACTTGGGTTTCTGCAGAAAATGACTAGTTTCACCAAGAACGTACACCGTTCTTCTATGATTGATCGGTAAACACACTCTGAAGTGGATCATTTTCTCCTCAACACTTATGTGTAAAATGCGGCCTACCCCCACCCGCAGGTTACCTACCCTACCCTTACTCCCCACCTTGCTGTGGCCACCCCCCACCCCATATTTCCCTCCAATCGAGACTTTTTCCTAAACTGAGAGACACTGACTCCACCAACACGCACCGTAATTTCTGCATAAACAACTTGGGCATCAGCACAATTGGACACGCACTTTTGCAGAAACTGACTTGTCTTTCCACAGAAAATGACTGGTGTCACCACAAACCGTTTATGTCTACAACGTTCTTCTGTGCTTGGTCGGTAAATACATCAACCACTCCGCATCGAACTCCTTACGGCCTCAACAACCATGCGTAGCAGGGCTGATAAAATGCCCCCTAACGGAGAGGTGACGAAACGATATGCTTTAAAATCCCATTAAAACGGAGCATACTGACAACCCTCAATGATCCCAGCCGTGTAAGGGCAATGTGTGTGTGTGGTTCCCGCAAGGTCATCCCACGTATGTAGTGGTCCCATGGAAAAAAAAAGCAAGTACCCTTGAGCCCCTTAATTTTGCATAAAATGACTTAGGCATCAGCATAATCGGACACGCAAATTTGCAGAAACTGACTTGTGTTTTCACAGAAAATGACTGGTGTCACCACAAACCGTTTGCTCATCGCCTCCATTGTTGTTCATGGGACTCCATTATTCCTATAAGGTCATCTAGTTCCCGCAAGATTTCCCTGTCTTGGAGCTTGCCTAACATTGCATAGAGGGAAAAGCATGTCTTTTTTTTTTGGGTTACCGCAGCCAGGGGGTGGGGGGGTTGCGGCTGTGTTGCGGCTTGGGTAGGAAACGAGAATGTGTTGCGGCTATGTTGTAGTGGGTGGATTGGAGGGAAAATAGAAAAAGAGGAGGTGGGGATGAGGGTAACCCCGTAGCCAGAGGGTTGGGGCGGTGGGGGTGGAAAGACTTTTGGAGGGAATTGTGGGATTGGGATTGGGGGAGAAGTCTTGCTGGGTACATTTGAGTCAAAGCTGAGGGAGGGAGGGGTATTTTGGGGAAGGGGAAATATTGAGGTTAAAAAAAACCATTTTTTTTCAACCCATCCCACTTTTAAGAGATTTTAAACTTTGACCCCCTCTTTTCACAATTTCTCCAAAAAAATCATCAACCCCAAATATTTAACTAGAAAACCCATTTTTTATAATTTTCCCAAAATTAAACCTCCCATCTTCATATATGTATATAATTACAAGTAGCTAAAAATTAAAACAAATTATTGCCATGCATGGCTACTAAGGCAACCATATTTCTCTCTTTATGAGTTAGTGCTTCTTGCATGAAAATTTATTAGGGTTTGAGAGATGTTGGTTATCATGAAGCTGGGACTTTTGCCATCATATGAGAGGAAGATAGGAAGGATTAAGGTTACAAAAAGAAGAAGGAAATCTGCAGAGAAAGTAGAGGTGTCAAAAAGGCCGAGCCGACCCAAAATGGCACAGGCTGGCCTGGCCTATAGGGGAACAGTAACGGCCCTAGACCATAGGGCCTAGGGCTAGGACTATTTTTTTGCCAAAAATCCAGCTTGGCCACGCCGTAAAAAGACCCGGGTCAGGCCCTAAAAAATGGGCCGGCCCGAATTCAGCCCGTTTTTGGGTCTGACCCTGTTCTGGTCCGGCCCCACGCATTTTTGAATTTTTAACCCCCCCAACGGCTATATTCCCTCCTTTTTGCAAAATTTCACTTTTACCCCTCAACAGCTATATAACGAC
Organism: Escallonia herrerae; assembly: GCA_033070095.1. Taxonomy (NCBI): domain Eukaryota; kingdom Viridiplantae; phylum Streptophyta; class Magnoliopsida; order Escalloniales; family Escalloniaceae; genus Escallonia; species Escallonia herrerae. The sequence continues at coordinate 45,849 of JAVXUP010001190.1, forward strand.
AAGTTTGGGTGGTATTTTTGTCTAACAAGTTTCTAACAATTTTTTATGTTTTTTTTACACTTTTACCCTCCCCAACAATTATAAATGACTAGTTTTAAGGGGTATTTTGGTCTTTTGTGAACTTTAAAAAATCTCTAAATTCACCTACCTTTCTTTCATATTTTTTACATTAATATTTCCACTCTCTCTTATCTAACTTCTACAAGCATTACTGCGATTGTTATTTGTTATTAAGTACTAACCCTCTCCAATTTTAAATTACAAGTATCATTTAATTATTTACTACTCTTATTAAATTTTACAAGCTTTGCTACCATTCTTATTTGTTACTAACTCTATCCAGTTTTTAATTACAAGTATTATTTAATAATTTATTACTCTTATTCCTTTGCATTTAGTTATTTTTACTAGTTTTATTTATTTTTATTCTTGTCAAAAAAATTTGGCATCAAATATGTCTCTATGATTTAAATCACGTAGCAAACGTGGAGCACCATCACAAGCACCCCGACCACCGCAACCATAAGTACCAATCCAAGCACCACCACAATCATTCAATTTTCAAGATCCGTCACGAATGAGTATAGATACCCAAGCCAATTAAGAGTTCAACCAGAACATTCCAGATTTTGAATTTACACCCTCAAAAGATACCCCGCATTATAGTCAAGGACATAGTTCGGTTGGCGAAACTACTACTTCGGGACATAATTTTAACCCGATGACCCATCATCAAGGTGAAGGACCGAGCAATCCTTCCTATAGTCCACCAGAAGTTCAAAAGGAAAAAAAAAAGAAAAAGAAAAAAAGGCCATGTCGAACTCAATGTAAGTATTGTGCTAAATTATTTTCTTATGGTAGTAGTAATGGATATCTTAATATGCATTACCCTTTGTGTGCACCTAAACAAGGCCATGTTGAACCTAGCCAACGGCAGTTATCTTTTGACGGGAAGTTATTTGTTTATAATCAGCGAGACCAAAGAGATGGTCTTGCTGAATTTATTATTCACGATGAACAACCATTTAGTTTTGCCGATAATATTAAGCTCTCTAGATATATGAACACTTACGTACAACCTTTGTACAAAAAAGTTCATAGAAACACAATTAGATCCGATACACTTACACAATATAATACTGCTAAAGCATGCTTGATTAGTTATTTTGATAATTTTGATAGTAGAGTTAGTCTTACTTATGATGTTTGGCAATCTCCTTTTTCTTTTGTTAGCTATGCTTGTTAGATGGCCCATTGGATTGATTCTGATTGAACTATGAATAAGAGAATCATTGCTTTCGAACGCTTTCCTTATCCGCATAATGCAGTTAGCATTGCCACTATTATAACTAAAGCACGTACCACGTTTTAAATTAAGAACAAGATTATGGATATCAGTTTTGATAATGCTTCTAATAATGAAACTGTTATTTCAACCGTAAAAGAAAGCCTTCAACCTGTACTTGCTGATGAATTATTTTATGTTCCATTGTGTTTGTCATATAATTAATTTAATTGTTCAAGATAGTTTAGTTACTGCAGGAGATATTCTTCTCAAAATAAGGGGTATGGTAGCGTATATTAATAGTTCGGGTCCGAGAACACAAGAATTTAAAATTTTGTGGGTTCAATATAATTTGCCTCATAGGAGACCACTTGCAGATGTCATCTATAGGTGGGACTCTGCATATCACATGCTTTTACGTGTTTGGTATACAAAGAAGTGTATATGCATTTCTTACTAACCATGTTCCCACAAGGCTTGCCAACTCATGCGGAATGGCAAATGGTTGCACTAGCTATCTAAAATTTTGGAGGTATTTTACTCGTTTACTAATTTATTATATGTTATGTACTATCCCACCTCTCCTATCACTATAATGGAAATTCTCAAAATGACTACAATGTTAACGAAATTGAGAAATGTAGGACCCTTTCAGAAAATAATAAAACAAATAGATATTAAGTTTAATAAATATTGGCGAGAATTGTATACTATTTTTGCTGTAACCACTTATTTAGATCATAGGTTAAAGTTGCATGGTGCAAAAGTCTCGATACTTGAGATAGCAAGAGTAATATGCTACACGGATGAGGACACAGCCAATATTACAACGAAAGTGACCACGACATTTAAGGATCTGTATAGCCTATAAAATAATTCCACTCACGTGAGCGGGCAAGTTTCATCGTCAAGTGGTGAAATATATTATGGGTCATATCTTAAGGATCTTGAACATCTAGTAGTAAGATAACTACCAGTGGAAGGTACTTATAGTTCAGCAGGTTCGTCTACTTTTTCCTCTTTTAATGAGATTGGTTTGTATGCAAATACTAATCATTATTCTGCTTTATCAATGAAAAAACATATGAATTTTGATTTGTTTAACTTTTTGAAAAAAAATATATGAAACTTTATCCTAAATTGTCCGGGATGTACTGTGCAAGCCTCTACTATTGCTTCAGAGTTGGCATTTTTAGCGAACGGGAGGGTGTTAGATGATAGAAGGAGTCGTCTTAACCCCAAGGCACTCGAGTTATGTGTATGTTACAAGGATTATCTTGATGCAAAATACCGCGAGCAGGATAAACCTATTGATGACAGAAACGTCAGCAATTCGAACGTCGAAACACTTCCGGCTGATTAGGTAATTTTCTTTTCGTTTTATTTTCTCAAGTGTGTGTGTGTGTGGTGTGTTTGTGTGTGTGTATATATATGTGTGTGTGTGTGTGTGTGTATACACACACACACATATAGATACACACACACACACACACACACACACACATATATATATATATATATATATATATATATATATATATATATATATATATATCTTGTTTGCTTACAAGCAATCGGTCTCAAGCCTGGATAAAAGGAGGAGGACCTTTGAAAAAATTTATTTCATGTGTTAAAATTTTTGCCACACAAAATAGGAATTAAAAATTTATATTCAGGCCCGGGATCCCCCTAAAGTTAGGGCTTAGGGCTTGGGCTTGGACAGGGCCTGAATATCCTATATTTGGGCCCAGCCCGAAGCCCGATTGCCCCGTGCTTCCATTCTGGCCCATTGGACATGGGTTGGGTCAACCGAAGCCCGGCCTATTAACACCTCTAAGAGAAAAGGAGAGAAATTGTAATCCTAGCTACCATTTTAAAAGGAGATTCTCGGCTGGAATTGGGAGTTATTGCAAGAATTTTCAAAAATAAAATCAACCTAGACCCTCCATAAAGGGGTTTGAGGTAGTGTTGTGTGCGTGTGTGGGTATGAGTGTGTGTTTTTTGTGGATGTGTGTGCAGTTTAGGAATGGGGTTCCAAGGTAGCCGCGAGAACATGTATACAATGTATGCATGTGGACCTTATGTTCATGACCAAATGTCAAATGTAAGAATGTTAAAAGGAAATGATTTAAGTGTTGGGTATGACCTGGATATAACTTAAAAGTTTTGCATGCCAACGTATGTACGTATATACATCGATTCGTAGTTGAACTTGAAGCATGATTTCTACCAACTTTGCAGTCCAATTTCAATGCAAAATTTCAAGTGAAAATCAACCAGTTGATGCATATGGGTATTTTGTTGCACATATACAGCTTTTGGCAAAATTTTGGTTGGAAGAAACCACCCAAAAATGTGCTGGAAAGTGAGACTTCAAAACTAGGGTTTCTTGAGGAAGAAAATGAAATTTGTCGCTAAAAGAATCAATAGCCGTCCAAATTTTTAAAAGCAGTTGCTACTCTGATTTTGACTAAATGCAAAAAAAGTAACATCTATTATTTTTAAGAGATGTATATCGTGGAGTTTTCTTAGATTTTTCCTCTTCCTCAAAGTATATCAAACGATCTTAAAGTACGGGGGGCTTTCTGATTTATTAAAAATAGTAAATCAAATCATTATTTCTTGAAATTCTTATAATGACCTCATGTTGTTAAACACTTCAATGCCTAAAGTTTCATAGCATTTCAGTGTCATTTGTTATGTTCAGAAATTTTGGTCGCATTATGCCCATTAAAGAATCAGAAGGGGTATTTGGGAGTACAGGAAAATTACCCGAGGTTTCTTTTTGGTATGGAATCAGTCTAATATTTACATATAGAACTATTTTCAAATGGTTTTTTTAATGAAATTATTGTTAGTCGTGATGGCTGTTAGGGATATTTTAGCGCGTTTACGTATCCGAAGGATGGTTTATTTGACTGGTGTGATTAAACGTTATTGAATAAAATGTCATAGGGACTGTCCTAATTATATTTTCTTACTTAAATGATCCGTACTACAATGCGTCTGCAGAAGTTAATGATAACACCTTAATATCAAGTTGGTATGATTAGTTTTAGTGAGATATATGAAAGAGACTATGAACAATTAAAAGAGAGTAGAAAATGGGTAACATAAGAATGAAGTGTGAGTTTATTCTGAATCATTGCTTGATTAGTGAAACTTTGATTAAATAGACTGTTCGTTCGTCGAGATCAAGGCTTGAAAGTTTTCTTTGGCCATAAGTCGTTATGTCATGCTTTTCATTGTCTCGATTAGCATGTTTATCTTAAAGATGCATGTGTTGAAATTCTATTATCATTCTGGAATGTCCGCTAATTACCAAGAGCGCATATTTCTTTGCATGAATAACTCGTTGAGGACTTATATGGAAATTTTCCCCAAGTCTACCCCATTAATCAAAATTGTCTCCCTTTAATTCATGCATGACTGAGATGAACACCCACACATGATGGGGCACTCAATGAGAAGATAACTTGTAAAAGAAGGAGTAACTAGAAATAGAAGCGCCAGAGCATGACGTGTTTAGTCTGGTCAAGTCCGAGTCCGCATTACAATTGAGTTTAAATTATGTTGTGATTTTATGACATTATTGACCTTTAATGGTTTTAATATTTATTGCTTTTTTTATATTATTGCTTTACATTTATTGTTTTTATATTGCATAACATGTGCATAGTCACTAAGTCTGTAGTCCTCGTCTAAATATGAGATGAAGATGTTTTGTTGGACTTCGTAGCCGCTCAGTTTAGACAAATGTGATTTGTGACATAAAAGCTAATGATGTTGACTCTCATGTTAGCCTTTTGATCCATTACTGCCATTTAGTTTCATAATCAGCTCTCTAATATCCTTAAAATGAATCATACATAGTTCTCACCGTGCTATCTTTACTGGGCAATTTTCGCTTATTCCTTATTTATCATTTTCAGCTGTTAAGTATGAGTATGACGAACCTTCTGGGAAGGGAAATGAGAAGGTGTAAGGACATAGATGATATGGAGTCTCATGTTGTTTTCAATTGCCTATTTTGTGTTGCGAAGATATAGTCGCATAAAAGTATTTGAAGTCTTTTGTTGCTAAAACGATTATGTTTATTCGAAAAGTTTCTTTTTGTAAGGATGTATTTAGCATCTGTTAACAATGTTTTGATAGTTTAGTTGCTCTCATATCATGTTAATAACGTAGCCTTGGAATAACATCTCAGCTCCGTTGATGTCACTGGGGTTGAGTGTGTCACGTGGAGGACTCAATTTCTTCTTTGGATTGTAAACCAAACATAGAAAAGATGGAATTCGTATTAACCAAACCAAATACGCCAAAGAATTGCTCAAGAGTTTTGGCATGGAAGGTTCAAATGCTTCTGACACTCACTGAGCTCATCACTAAAGCTTAAAACAAGTAAAAAGGGTAAGGAGGTTGATATTAAGCAATATCGAGTTATGATTGCTCACCTTACCACAAGTAAACACGATATTATGCTTAGTGTTTCTTTATGTGCTAGTTTTCAAGCATGTAAAGAATCGCATTTAGTAGCGGTCAAGAGAACTCATAGATATTTTAGATACTCATGATTCAATGTAGTGTATCTTAGGAACACATCATTCTTTGACCTAGTTGGTTACTCTGACACCAATTGTGCCGATTGTAAAGTTGAGCAAAAAATCATTACTGACAGTTTTCAATCCCTAAGACACTCGTTTGTTCCGCGGAGCTCTAACATGCAAAATTTAATTGCACTCTCTACCACCTTAGGAAAAAATGTGGCAGTTGGTACTTATTGTTCGCAATCACTTTAGATAGAAACAAAACCACATGGACTTGGAATCTAGTATGACTATATACATGGTGATAGCTTCACTACTATTGATTTGAGCAAAACTTCCATTCAACATTCATGGGCCAAATGCATAGAAGTCAAACATCACTTTGCACGTGATCATGTGCGAAAAGGTGATATTCTAAACTTTATGGAGACAAATCACCGACTAATGTTCATTTTCACAAAGCCTTTGGATTCGAAAAGATTTAGCGCTTTTATAGGAGAACTTGGCATATCTTCATTTATGTGGTTAAATTGACACATCTTCTGTACTAACATGCAAAATGCTCTTGACATGTTTGAGTGTAATCTCATATACGTATAGTACGTACTTTTGTTTTTTACTTTTCAAATTTGTTAGTTTTTATTTATGTTTTTGATTTTGACACTTTCACCAAATTTTGTTTAATCTCACACTATTTCTCTCCCTTCGTCCCAAAAAAGTTGTTCATATTTTCTTTTTGGACTGTCCCTAAAAAATTGCTCACTATATAAATAAGAATGATTCTGTAGATGTTTTTCCATTTTTACCTTCTTTATATTTTCTTTATTCTATTTCTCTCTTTACATTTAACCATCAACCAACCGTTTTCTCTCTCCTGGTCACTTTCTTATACTTTTTTATTTTATTCATTTCTTCACATTTAACTTTCCACTAAACCATTTTCTCTCTCCTGACTCACTTTTTCCCTCCCCCCCCCCCTCTATAGAGGTAAAACTAGAAATACATAAAATATAATTTAAATTCTTAATATGCGTACCAAGTCAAAATGGATAATTTTTTTGGGAGGAAGGGAGTATTATTTTGCTTAAAGTGATTTACATGCACATTTAGGGGTGATCATTAAAACCGTTGAAACTGATCCAACCGTGAAAACCGAACCAGCCAATCTATCTAATTCCAAACCGATCTAAAAACTACTCGGTTTTTTTTTTTCAAACTGTACATTCGTTTCAGTTGATTCGGTTTGGATTTTTTTTGAAATTGAATAAAATGAACCGATCGCATAAAGTATAACATATTTGTATTTTTACCTAACACTAGTTATTTTACTAATCCCAGTTATCTAATCACTCATATAAAATAAAAGTAACCTTGAATCCCTTGACCGTAACATATACTTTTCACTGTGTTATCAATTATGATATAAATTTCAGTTCTTCAGAGCTTATTAGCATGTATATCTTATTAATTTTTGAGCCTAAACTTGTTTTATAATTGAGTTTGACTCAATCCGATTAAACCGTCCAAACCGATCCATTCAATCAGTTCAACCCGCACAAACTGAACCTTTGAAATCGAACCGTTCAACGACGGTTTGAATTTTTTTCCCAAACTAAGATTGATCAGTTCCGTTTGGTATTTAGACTCCAAATCGACACGACCGAACCGTCCTCACCCCTATGCACGTTCCTGCGCTTTTCACGTATCATTCCTTTTTAAAAACAACAAGGGCAAGCATTACAGTCGATTGTATTGGAACAGTAGCTATCGATTGCAATGAAGCAATAGCCTCTGTGAATATAACGCAGTTGACTAGATTACAGGAAATAATATTTGAGCTGGTTTACAGTCATTTATTTATATTTTTAACCCTCTGTGGCTCTTGCTCTTCGAAACCAAACATATCTCGCCTAAGGTTCAATTTTCATGGATTCTTCTTCAAATTGATCTGTGATTTTCCATAAATTCATTCCATTCCATGTTTTCCATACTTTCACCAACCGATTTCACTTCGAATACCCTAAATTCATTAAAGATCAAATCTTAACCTGCAGTTCTCACTTTTCAATTTCGTTCAAAATTCATACAGTTACATCCTTTGACTTATAATTCATGGTTAGTTTTGATTCTAACATGCTTTAAGGTATTTTAAATTACACATTTGTCAAAATTATCACGAATCCAAATTTCCCTAAATTTTGCCCTGGGGTTTATGTATGATGAGATTGTTCATTTTATTAATTCTTCACGTGTGTAAGCATTAATTGTATGTGTGGACACCCTATTTTTGTACTTTTGTTCTATTATTTTTTATTTACTTGTCGTTAGGCTTAGTTATTAATTAAGTTTGTTACTATTATGGGTCTAGGCCTAATAATATCTATAAGCTTAATTTAATTAACCAAGTGCATTTTTAGTTCTATTATTTTTTATTAACTTGTCGTTAGGCTTAGTTATTAATTAAGTTTGTTACTGTTATGGGTCTAGGCCTAATAATATATATAAGCTTGATTTAATTAACCAAGTACATTTTTAGTTGGAGTCTAATCAATTTAAGTCCAGCTTAGTCAATAGTCTAGTCTGGCCAACATCAAAGTCTAGTTGGTTTAACCGGTCCCATTAGTTGTTTAATCTCAATTAAGAGATTTAGACTTGATTTAGATTACTCGGAATTGATTGGTGATCGATCTTTGATTCGTTTTAATTTCTTTGATTTAGATGTGACCTGGAAATAATTTCTAAAATATGGTGCATCCGATATGTCTTTTTAGAGATTCTTACGGAATTAAGGGCAATTAATTTCTCAAAACTCAAAAAAATTATTTAAATAAGGGGTGAACCAGCTGGCTTTGACAAACCGGCCACTAAGTCGACTTTTTTCTCTCTTTAATTTGAATAATATATTATTCTCTGTTAAGGATACTAGATTCAAAAAAAATCCTCTTTACCAATTATATCAGCCCCAAACCACTATAAATTGATTAATGTGCTTTAGAATTGGGGGTGGGGAGGTTTTCTCTCTAGAAAGTTTTGACCTTTTTTCTTAGAATTGGTGCACTATTTCTAGTCGCAATTCTACAAGATAATTCATATCACTACAAGAAAAATAGCTTTTTTCGACGGACTTTTAGCGACGGATTCGAATCAGTCGCTAAAAGTCACTTTTACCGACGAATTTTCCGTCAGTAAAGGTCCGTTGTTAAAAAAACTTTTCTGAGGAATTTTTCGTTGGTAAAGATTTTTAGCGACGGATCTTTACCGACGGACTTTTACCGATGGAATATTCCGTCACTAATTTTTATTTTTGATTTTCTCCCCTTTTTTCTTTTGCCAAAAAAATTTGAAAATGACTTTTACCGACTGACTTTTGCCAACGGAATAAATCCGTCGGTAAAAGTCAAAATGTTTGAAAATTTTTTATGATCTTTAACGACAAATTTTTGGAGACGACCAAAATCCGTCGCTAAATCCTTAAAATTAAAAAATCCTACCCCTTCTTTCTTTTCTCCCCGCTGCTCACACCATTCCCTTGTTCTCTCTCTCTAACCCTAAATCGTAACCACTCACCTCCCACACACCCAACCCGCTGCCGCACCCCGCCGCCTCTACCGCTCGCTGACACACAGGGGCGGAGCTACGTATGAACGAGGGGGGGCTAATGTACCCCCTTAACTTCCCAAAAAAAAGTTCAGTCTGCAACTCCCTCTCTACGCCAAGTCTCTCACCCACTCCCCAGACCCAGACAGCACACACCCACTTGGCCACTCACCTACGACGGTCGATGGCAACACGCGAACACGGCAGGGGCTTCCTTCCTCCTTGAGTTGACTCTCTCTATTTAGCTCAGCTCAGATCTGGAACGAATGGAGCCGTGGACACGCCGATCTGGAAGTATAAGTGATCTGTGAATAGCGACAGCGATGGCGAGGGCGAGGCGAGGACTCCATCGGCCAATAACCCACTGCCGGCGACGACGTGTCGACGGCTAGTGACCCTTGCGGTCAATTAGTCAATTGCCTAAATATTTTTTAAAACTTTTTCTTCAGAAATTCAGATTTTTTAAAAAAATATAGAAAATACTTTTAGCGACGGAATTTTCCGTCGTTAAAAGTAAATAATTTCGTAGGTAAAAGTAATTTTTTTTTCGACGGATGACATAATTTCGTCGCTAATCTTTTAGTAACAGGGTTATAGGCAACGGACTTTTAGCGACGGGGTGTCCATCACTAAAAGTCTTTGGTGACGGATTTAGGGTTTTAGCGACGGAAATATCCGTCGCTAAAAGTCCTTTTTCTTGTAATGTATTTCCATAGACTACTCGCATTATGGTTCCATCTCGATGTCTAAACAAGCTCTGTCTCGAGGTAACTCTTATATTGCTTTTTCTAGAATAAATTAGGAGAGAGTCTAGATCGTCTCCCCTTTTAGTGACCATATCTCGATAAAAAATGTACAAAACTACATAAAGAATTTCAAATTTGATTTCGTTCAATTAGAATAATCAAAGACCGATGTCACGCCCCCAAAACAACGAGAGGCCGCGACTACCATCAAATTTCAATATATACCATTACAGTTCTAAGGATAACGGTATAGACAGAGCAACTAAATCATCTAAGATAAAAATATCTCCACAAACAAAATTTTATGATAATCCATTCTCAAATAATTCTTCCACTAATTATTCCATAACAAAACAATTACTAAATGTAGCGGTGAAACAATTACACAAAAATTAATTTAATTCTAATAGGGCAGAGCATCAAATCTATTAGTGACAAAATATCTCCATTAGATCTTAATTAGAATCTGTCCTCTCCCAATCCACGAAAACCAAAAGATAAGCAAGGCTAATAGCCATTACAAATTCTAATCTCAGATCAAATTACCCATAATCCAGGTAAAGCTCTCAAAATGAATTTCATTATTCAATTACGCTCATAAGATCAATACTCTAATTTTTAAAGCATTGTCACGCCTCAAATCACGTCCACTACCTGTGGTAAGGGACAAAGTAAGTTAAAAACAAATGGGAAGCAAATATAATGATTCGTAGTCCAAAACAAAACCAAATCTTTGACAAACAAGTGATAGCAATTGACTTCGATACAAATAAGGTGAATCAAATATGTGAAATGTTCATAAGGCGGTCCAAAGGACCCAAGTCGAATGCAAGCCCGAAGGTACGAAAATGAATAATCATATCTTACTATTGAATACCTTAGCAAACGTCATTAAGCGTTTAACCCAAAACACATGTCAATTATATGTCGAGTACGCTACATATATACGATGACTATGATGGTCATAAGACCCAAATGTCGAACCAAACATACAAACATCAAACGTGTGTTACCGGAGCGTACTAGGAGTCTTTTGCTCACTAGCATAACAAACATGTATCCATAGGACCCTCTCTATTTTGAGAGTTGTTCAACATAGTCAGTGTCAATCTTAAATTGACGGTCACAAATGTACAGATTCAAAGATGTGCATCATCAGGGAACAAAAGGAAAGGGTAAACAATGTTCGCAACGAGGGTAAAAGTGGAAGAAATCAAATGCAAACAAGTATAGATGAACCAAAATTGACGAAGCATAAACCTTCAAATTTTGAAAATACCTTCCCACGACAAAAAAAACGATATAATCCCTTACAAAATAAGATTGATCAACTCCAACAATTTCTTTTTCAGGTTTAAGGAAGCAACCCACGGCAAAAACGTTATAATTCCTTACCTCAATCAAGCTTTTGGACAAGAAAAACCTCAAGGCACCACCTTAATACCAAGAAGCTTCCTAAGCCTTCTAATCTCTCTCTCTCTCTCTCAGCCGAAAAGGAAAAGAAACAGAGAACAAAAGGACTGGAAAGAAAATAAAGAGACTATTTATAAGAAATCAAAAATTACAAATTTTTATTCGAAGCAAAGCGGTTTCTTTCGACTGAAAATTATTTTCATTTGACCGAATCCATCAGTGATTTCTTCTCTTAATTTAAAACATTTTTAAGTCGACCGAAAACACTTTTAAATCGACCGAAAATACCTTTAATTCGACCGAAAATACTTTTAATTCGACTGAAAGTACTATTCATTCGAGTCCAAGTTACTGTTCATCAACTGAAAGTTACTGTTCATCGACTGAAAACTTCAGAATTTTTTTTTTTTTGGTAATAACTTAACACAAGAAAAGAAAATTTTGGGTTTTTTGGGTTATTACATTCTTCCCCCTTCGTCTGCAGAATTAAAACGATTCTTAATTATCAAAAGTAGCTTCTTACCTTCCAATACGAGTCATTGCATTCCTCGTACTATAACTGAAATTCTAACTCCAAAATATGAATGGCTTAACTAGCCTACAAAATGGACTGAGCTAAAATTACGACATTTAAAATTTCAACAAATGAAATCAATCTCCAATACATAACGCATCCACTGCGCTACTCTGATAGTATACCAAAACATACACTTTACATATCTGGATAACACGCTTAACTTCAAGCCTGATTTCTATCAAGTACTAAGCAATTTTCCATCCCATATGACGTATTTTACGAAATTCAAACCTAAGTTTTTAACTTCCATTGTCATCACCACCCCAAAATATATTCAGATTGCTCCTCAAAGTATTTATACTTGACTAACAAATAAAACACGTTGAGTTACTCCAATCAAAATTTAAATCATCTAAAACCAATACAATACCAACAGGCTCACGTTGCTCTATTATGATAACACATCAAACCATAGTCTTGGTGCAATGCCTAACATTGACACGCTTAACTTCAATCGTAACTTCAATCGTAACTTCAATCCTACACCAAAAGTAGTAACCAATCTTTACATTAATCACAAAGGATTTGTACTCTGTAATCTTCAAATCAAAATTTACGCCCTTAATAACATTTTGCTGATAACTGAGGCAATCAAGCAATTAAAGTTGCTAAGTTGGTATGCTTTCCGCCCAATGCATCACCCACACTGTCAGATTTTCCAAATATGATTACCCATAGTCAAATCGCTAACATCGAATATTCCAATATTCTATGTCTAGAAACATCTTATTACTTCTAGCACACGATTACTTAAGGCAACATCAAGCTCAACTTTCTGCCCATATTGGTCAACTATAAAAGGTCACAAACTCAAAATCTAAGGCTTAACCAAAATTACGACGACATAATGTCTATGCAATTCATTAACCAACCCATGAGATCACCTAATGATCAATATGTTTGCCATATATATATATATATATATGGGAGCTGATCCGTTGATAGCGCTAGCAAAATAGGAGATCTTGCTAGCGCGATCTGGCTGTCCATCCCGAAAGGATGGACGGCCTAGATCCTTTATTTTTGCGGCGCTGTCAGTCGTCCGCTACACTATGTAGCGGACGAACCTTTTTACCATTTTGCCCCTGCTCCCCCGTCCGCTACACTGTGTAGCGGACGGCTTTCTTGGCCCCACGTTGACAGCCAAAAAGTCGTCCACTACACTGTCTAGCGGACGACTGTTTTCGTCAAATCACGACTGTTACTTTGTCCTTATCCCACCGTCCGCTAGACAGTGTAGCGGACCATTTTTACATTTCATTACTTCGAAACCCTTATTCATTCCTTCTAAACTGCTATTCATTCCTTCTTCTCACAATTCTTCTAGCGGCGTTGGCAAGTAGATCGGCGCAATTTCTTCTCAAGAAATCCTTTAATCGACGAATCAATCACGTAAGTTCACAAACCAATCCTTTATTTGTTCATAATCTAGAGTTGTTATCGCGGCTTATGCATGATTTTGAATGTGTGCGCGGTGCATTGTGCTAGCATTTGTCAATGTATCTATATATATATATATATATATATATATATATATATATATATATATATATATAGATTATCTATGTGTATTGCGTATTATTTGTTCATGTGATTTCACTTGTAAAATCTCATTCCGTGTCTGTTTGTATCTATGTACATTGCATATACACAGCATGTGAACTTATGTGAGTATTATCTGATCACATGCTAGCGTTGACTGTGCTAGCGTTGTATGTTTGAGAATGTTTACGCTTCCAACCTTGCCGTTTTGCATAATTTCAGTTGCGAAAAATGGATTTCAACCCTGGACCAGAAGATCCGTCCGTATTATACGACCAAGCAAACCATATCAGTACGCTCATATGGGATGGTGGAGTAAGATACTTATTTTATCAACTTTGTTATTCTTGGGAACGTTGTATATCGTTTAATTTGCTTAAATTGTATTTATTAATTCGTAGGAAAGAGCACTTCTCAACACGGTAGAAGTATCCGATAATTTTAAAGCATGGAAATTGAACAGAACCCAGAAAAGATTACTGCGTGGGATTGGGTTTGGGATTTTCACGCATGGGCAGATCTTTCAACAACTTGACCGGCACTTAATAGGTGCCCTTGTTGAAAGGTGGAGAAGTGAAACGAATACGTTTCACTTCCCTCTCGGAGAGCTGACAATTACCCTAGAAGATGTAGGGTTCATCTTAGGGTTACCGGTGACGGGGCGGCCGGTAATAGCTCCTCCGTCGGAAGCAACGAATAAGAGGACCGCTAGGGACTTCTTTACTTCGATACCCCAGGATCAATTTAGCACTGGTGGTATCAAGTTGAAATGGTTGGTAGATACCTACAAGGTTCTGCCGGATAACTACACGGATCAGATGCTTGTGCTGTACACACAAGCTTTCCTCTTGTGGGTGATGGGGGCAATTCTGTTCCCAACAACGTCGAAGAATACCGTCAGCGTCAAATATTTACCGTTGTTGGGTAACCTGCTGGAGGTTGGGGATTATGCCTGGGGAGCCGCAACTCTTGCGTACCTGTACCGAGCATTGCACAAGGCAACGAGGCCCGACTCCAAAGCGATATGTGCATGTCTCTCGCTATTGCAGGTATATCATACAATTCTTGATTACGTGCTCGTTTTTTTTTTTGGGTGAATTGACAATAAAATTTGACGATACTTTATTTAATTTGTCTTTGCTCTCAGGTGTGGTCTTATGAACACCTTGCTACCGGCGCACCCAGGCGTAGGGACGGAACCGATAATGTGTGGCCTCGGTTGTGCGCCTGGGAGTACAGCCGGAAGGACAGCCACTACCAGAGGAGAGACGATCCCCATCACAACATTACGTACTATCGGGGGGAGCTCGACTCGTTATCTCCTGGCCAGATGCGATGGGCACCGTACAAACATTTGGCGCGACGGGTGGGAGAGTCGTTCGTCTTCACGCTCTCTGGGTTGCAACGCACACCCCTGATCCACTTCGAGGTCGCAGAGTGGCAGCTGCCAGATCGCGCTATGCGCCATTTTGAGTGCCTGCAGGGGTTGCCAGCCGGCGCGCCGGATATGAGGCTTAACAGGAACCCACCGGGTGTCCCTCGGTTTGGCAAGGCAAATGCGCACGACTTGTGCGCACGAGAACTTGAGGTTTGGGATTCCTGGCAGGACACGCTGGCGGCCATTGTGTCGGAGCCTGACCCCGTGATCAGTATCGAACAGTACAATGGGTGGTACTACCGCATCACCCGGAGGAGAGTAGCTCCAGTAAGGTTTGAACGCGGGGAGAAGTACCACCCTAGGGGTCAGATCGATGAGCACATGGCATACAATCTGGTAAGTTGGCCAACCAGTGCCTTTAATTGAACTTGATGATTCTAACTGTGTATGAAGTTACTTATTTATTATCTCTCTGGATGTAGGTTAATGCCTCGTTCGCCTTCTTCCAGAAGTTGCGCGAGCGGAAGGATTTGGTGGATGCAATGGGCGAGGAGCTTCGCCAACAGGCTGATGCGTTGGCGTATGGCTGCGGGAATTTTTTACACCAAGCATCGGGCCAGCCTTCTGGCGTCAGCCTGGGAATGGGTTATCCGGGGTGGCAGCCCCCATATGTGAGCGAGGGATACACCGATCCCTCGGGAGTGAGCCAGGGATATGGTGGTCCCTCTGTACAGGGAATGGGTGGTGATTGGGGACCGCCAAGCACCATGGGCCAGGCTCAAGCGCCGTGGGAAGACTACAGTGCGCCCTCCTTCTCTTTGCTATTGGACTCGGAACCCCAACCCTTCTCTCAGAGTCAAGTCACGCAAGACTGGGGTTTCGGACACATCAGTCTGTCGGAGACACTGCCCATTGTCCCGTGGGCAGGACCATCTATTGCCAAAGGAAGGCAATATCCCCCGTCGACCCCCCCGAAGGAGTGCAATATCCCCCGTCGACCCCCCCGAAGGAGTGCAATATCCCCCCGTCGACCCCCGAGGGCAATATCGCAAAGGGCATCCAGTGAAGCCCCTAAAGCCGCATAAATGCCAAATAATCAGAGAGCGTTATTTTAGCGGCTTCCCCCGGGACAAAGCGTTGTATAGTGTGAATCATCCGGAGGGCATGGATTACACTTGCGAGTGGGGAGAAATGGCCTCCCTGGCTCCGGGGAGTTGGTTAGACAACGGTGTCATCTCCACATACGTGGAGATTCTGAAGGAAAGGGGTCGGGAGCGGCTGAACGGGTACCCGGCCATTTTTTTGGTGGATGCCTTTTTTCATAGCCTCCTAGTGTCTGAATGGCATGAGTGGGTCGAGCAAAGGCTTGAGCCAGTGGAGACCGTCCGCTAACCTACGAGCGTATCTTACTAGGGATAGTCCAGTGAGCGCAAGTGTTGCCGACGTGTTTCTAATCCCATTTTTAGGGGAAAGCCACTGGTACTTGGTTTGCTATGAACCGAAAGAAAAGTCGTATCGGTGATCGACAGTCTCCACGACGATACCGCCCACATGCCTGTGCTGCAGATGTACAAAGCCCAGTTGGACTCAATGGTAATATTACGATTGTTGTTTAACAGTTATTGTAACTTGGCATAAATGTTAACTCGTGTCTTACGCCGTTTTGTGTTTCTCGCAGAATATATTTTGTGCAATGGTCAATGGTATCCGTGGTAACCCTGTACCGGCGCGGCCAAAGCTCGATTTGCGACTGAAGAAGAGGAGGCCCAAGCAACGTAACACTTCGGACTGCGGCGTCTTCCTTTGCATGTACATGGATTACATTTGTCGGTCCGAGAGCCTCAAGGCGGCCGTGTGGAGCCAAGCAGAAGTAGACACCTTTAGATATAGAATAGCTTGGCAAATTATGAAAGGCCGGCCTAGAGCGGTTAGGTTTATTGTAAATCCGGCTAATGCCGAGAATCCCCCCCAACATGATTCCCCCAGTTGACATTGTACCATTACAATGTCAAATTTTTTTAATAAACCATGATTATTTAGAAAGCTCTCATTGATTTGTGTTGAAGATTATTGATTGATTGATTTGTCTGATTTCCGTTGAAGATGATTTTGATTGATTTGAGTTGGTTTTTTGGCTCTCATTGAGAATGATTGAAAGGTGGAAAACAAAATGTGTAGCGGACAGTAGGGAAGTGCAAAAAATTTTCCAAGTGTCGGGTTAAGAGTTACTGCTGGGCCGTCCGCTACACAATGTAGCGGACAGTGGGGGAAGTGAAAATTTTCTAAGTGTTGGGGTTAAGAGTTTCTGCTGGTCCGTCCGCTACACAATGTGGCAGACGGTAAGGGAAGTTGAAATTTTCCAAGTGTTGGGGTTATGAGTTACTGCTGGTCCGTCCGCTACACAATGTGGGGACAGTGGGGGAAGTGAAAATTTTCTAAGTGTTGGGGTTAAGAGTTTCTGACACAATGTGGCGGACAGTCTACAGTGTGTGGTGGGGTTAAGAGTTTCTGCTGGTCCGTCCGCTACACAATGTGGCGGACAGTAAGGTAAGTTGAAATTTTCCAAGTGTTGGGGTTAAGAGTTTCTGCTGGTCCGTCCGCTACACAATGTGGCGGACAGTGGGGAAGTGAAAATTTTCTAAGTGTCAGGGTTAAGAGTTTCTGCTGGTCCGTCCGCTACACAATGTGGCGGACAGTGGGGAAGTGAAAATTTTCTAAGTGTTGGGGTTAAGAGTTTCTGCTGCGCCGTCCGCTACACAATGTAACGGACACAAGGGGCACAGAAGATTTTCTTAGCGTTGGAGTTTAGAGCGGACAGTTAGGCGAAAATTTTTTTTGGTTGTTGGTCTGTCCGCTACACAATGTAGCGGACACAAGGAGCACAGAAGATTTTCTTAGCGTTGGAGTTTAGAGCGGACAGTGGGGTAACTCCAGGTGCAAAATTTTTGGAAGTTGTGCGTTGTCCGCTATACAATGTAGCGGATAATTCGGAAATTTTTTTTTTTTGTTGTTGGTATTTTTTAGCTGTTGGTTATAGACTTTGTTCGAGTTGGTAGTTTCTGGCAATGGAATAAGTGCTTTAGCAGATGATTAAACAATCTCAACATTCTCAACGCATGATATTCCATCAAAAATTTAACACCCTCAAATCATCAATTGACCATCACAATTCTCAAATGCACAATTAAGAACCTAAAATTATCAGACACAAATTTATTAACACAAATTTAGGGTTCAACATTGGGGCAAAACTTTTTCACAGGTGCTTTGATCAAACACGGATACTTGAAACCTAAATAGCCCCTTGTGTTCAAAGATTACAAACTCCCCTTCATTGAGGTCGTGCTGCTCGCAGAAATTACTCCAACCCTCTGCGAAATAAAGTTGCTCTTGGCCGCGCTTCTTCTTGATTTTAACAAGCCATGACCCCTTGCTGCTGGTTAAAGTTGCTTCGAGCCAAGTGACTTCGTGCCAAAGTGTGGTAAGCAATCTGCAGAAGGCTACCGGTATGGCCTATCACATTCATTATAAGACAGATAAGTTTTTAAGCAAAGATAAAATTAACACACACGAAAACACAGAGTAAGAGGGATGCCTACAAGTTTGGTATGAAACCCAGGCACCATGACCTTGAAGAAGTGCCTGTTCACCGAAGCAGAAGCCATGGGGACGGTCGCCGTAGAGGGGGTCGCGGGTGGGTGAGACGTTGGAGGCAGAGAGAGAGAGAGAAACGAGTGGAAAAAGAGAGGCCGTTCTATTTGGTAATTAATGGGATTATGACGTCCGCTACATTGTGTAGCGGACAAAAGGCATACCAACAGTTTACTGTCCGCTATATTGTGTCACGGACACTTTACAATCCCAATAATGTTCGTCTCTGGTGCGCCGTCCGCTACATAGTGTAGCGGACGGGACAAGCCAAATTTTTTTTAAAGTTAATATGTGAATGGGTCCATCAGAAATAACCTTCCAGTCTTCGGTAATAAGAAGCTAATCTCATCAAATATTACGTATTATTACAAATGTCAAACAATCTTGATGGCTTATACAAAAAAACTAAAGGTCCACTGCAGCTGCTTCTTCCTCGTCTTCTTCCTCATCTTGCAAAACCCCTGGACTTATCCCCAGTGCCTTGTAATGGTTCCGCTTGTCATGGTCGGTCATTTTGTTGCACAATGCACACCTTCTCAGCTTTTTAGGTTGAGTTGCCTGTTCAATAGAGCTCTTCATCCGCGTAGATCTCTTGCGTCCTTTCGTCTGCGATATAATTGGGTCCAAAGGCCGGATATCATTGTCGTCTTCCTCCCCCGGCTCGTCATCTTCTGATCCCGTTGTAGGCTCAGTGTCAACCGCATTGCTGACTGAAGCTGCTTCCAACTGGTCGACGATGGGCTCTTGCTGCTGAGCTACCTCGAGGAGATGTTTATATCCGGCCATTGTAGCAGCACCTTTTACGGACAAACGGGTGAACATTGTCACCAGATGATTATACCGCAACGTCTCTGATTCTTCAAAGTCAGTATACGGGTGCTCCGGAAAGGCAATGGTACCGTGCAACCTGTTTGCACCTTTCGTCCACCGTGGCAGGACATATTTATCGGGGATTGTCCTGATATTCTTCTGGGTGAAAAACCGCAGAACGTGTCTACACAGGATGCCGTGGAACTCAAACTTCTTGCAAACACATGTCACCGAATCCGTCAATGTGTCATGGCTCACCGTATAAATTCTGCGCAGCTTCTCAGGGACGAGGTCATTCACGAGCGAATAAACCTTGTACTCACGCGTAGACATTTCTGCCACCTTGTTTATACTGTATCGTCCCGATTTTTGCAGCTCTACTTGGTATAGCAAGAAGATCTCCTTCGTATAGACTTTGGCACCGTTCAGCTCCAGCGGGGTCTCGAGCAACCTTCTCCTTTGTTTGTACGTTGTTGCAAAGTCGGCAGCCCTTTCTTTTACGAACAACGAAGCTACCGCTTTTTGTGCGGATGCAACGAAAGTCTTCAAATTGGTAGTTGTACCCACATAACTATCGAACGTGGCATTCATAGATTCACTCCTGCCCGTCGTTTTCATGCCCGCTGAAAAATACCTCCTCGTGTAAATGCCAATCCATTGCTCTTTGCGCTCGTACAAGTGCTGGAGCCACTCGTTGTCTTGCAATGAGTAATCCCGAACAAGCTTTTCCCACCTCTCCTCGAATTCCTCAATCGTTAACGACTTGGTAACGCACTTGTCAAAATCCTGTTTAAAGTCTGGATACTTTGCGTACACGTGATGCAGACGTTTCGGGTATTTGTTGCTTATGTGCCAAGTGCACAAGTTGTGCCGGGTGTCTGGGAAGACGGTCGCAATAGCCTTCTTCATTGCCAAATCTTGATCGGTGATGATCACTTTGGGTGCTTTGAAGTTCATTGCTTCCAGCCACGTCCTAAACAACCATACAAAAGAACCCTCGCTCTCGTCCCTTAACAAGGCGAACCCGAACAGGATGGAGTGATAATGATGATTGACGCCGGTGAAAGGAGCGAACGGCATCGAGTACTTGTTGGTACGGTATGTGGTGTCGAAAGTCACGACATCCCCAAAATGCTTATAAGCTAGCCTCGAACGACCGTCGACCCAAAAAATTGTACTAACTCGATGCTCGTCGTCAAGTTTATAATCGAAGGTAAACTGCGGGTCCTCCATCTGCATCCGTTTCAATAGGCTCATTGTCGATTGCGCATCATTGAGGTCATACGCGGCTCGTCTATGGGTTCGGACCGCGTTACGAACGTCTGTCGTGTTAAAGTTTAAATTTTGAATTCCCCCAGCCTGTTCAGCAAGAACATTAACAATCTCAGTAGGTCCAATTCGCGCATTGCTCATTGTGTGAATTAGGCTCCTCGCGACCTTACCCATCTTCTTGTGTTGATGCATCTGACTCACCTTAGAAGGAGTTACTAACGGGTGATTGTGTGCCAGTTCCAGGCTGGTAATAAGCCAATGATCATGATTGGGTTTGTAGCTTACGAACATCTTGACCTGGCAATTTGTGCGCTCAAAGCAGTCCCGTCTTCTACGCGAATATCCTATTTCGTCATCACTGTCATCATTGCCTACGCGTGTCTCATTTTGCTGTGGATTTCTGCCCCTATGACACTCGTATAAGCGAGAGCATATCTTTTTTGTTACGTTGCTTGTTCTTGTAGTCTTTATTCTAATGCCAAAACCAACCCTCAATGAATACGCTCGAAAACATTCTTCAGCTTCTTCCAATGTTTGAAACGTTCGTCCTAGATACGGATCACTAGCATCTACGGGGACGTTGGAGCTCGACACGAAATCAGACATTGTGAAACAAGACCTGTGTAGAAATAGACTACGCTTAACAATCAAATGGCATTTCTAACTGAAAATATTACCTAAAAATTACCTTGGCGAATAGACCAATTTAGGATGACAAACATACCGTATGCATAACCCCTGAAAGTGTCTCCAAATTAACAATTATTAATTTATTGAACATAACAAATTAAAATTACTAAGATAAATAGACGAATTCATCATGCCAAAAAATCGAATTAAACTATAATGAATTTATTTAGAGTTAACAAATTACACCTTTTTTATGAACATCATGTCTAGAACATCACAAATTGAAGAATACAGTGACAAATCTATACTTTTTTGTCCGAACAAAATAAAATTATATTTTACCAGTCAATCCATAAAGAAAACTTCACCATTCGCAAACTTACCTTGCTTGAGTGAAGCTTGAAGCAAGTTTTACTCGAAGCTTGAAGGGAGCTGAAAATGGAAGCGAGTCCGAAGGAGAAGAAAATTGTAGCCGAAGGAGCTTGAGGAAGTTTTTGGGCTATAGAAGTACTGTCCGCGATACTGTCTAAGTCTCCTATTTCCGACAACATTGACGTGTGTAGAAATGAAGGTACAGACCCGTCGTGTGTAGAAATGAAGGTACAGACCCGTCTGGAAATGTGTCAGTTGTGTCAGGGCAGTCAGTCGTCCGCTAGACAGTGTAGCGGACGACTTTTTGGCTGTCAACGTGGGGCCAAGAAAGCCGTCCGCTACACAGTGTAGCGGACGGGGGAGCAGGGGCAAAATGGTAAAAAGGTCCGTCCGCTACATAGTGTAGCGGACGACTGACAGCGCCGCAAAAATAAAGGATCTGGGCCGTCCATCAGCGGACGACTGACAGCACCGCAAAAATAAAGGATCTGGGCCGTCCATCCCTTCGGGATGGATGGCCAGATCGCGCTAGCAAGATCTCCTATTTTGCTAACGCTATCAACGAATCAGCTCCCTATATATATATATCAATGTGGGTCGACACCCAAGTCGCCTTGAATATAGTTCTTGGTCTTCTGCCTGTGTGCGTTCGTGACCACTTTTAGAGTAATTTTTCTCTTTGTTATTTAATGGTTTATAAATAAGGGGGATGCATGGGATTCAGCTGTGATAGTGGATTCAGTGAGTTTGGTGACTGCTGTGAAGTGAGTATAAGGGGCAGCCGTGAAGTATTTTTGAATGGGTTTATGGCTGTGAAAAGGATGGTACTGTCGCAAGGCAGTGTACCAGTTGTATTGAATTGAGTATGTGGGTTAGATCTGTAGAGGGAGGGAGGGAGAGAGAGATCAGTCATGGGGCTGCCGTGGTGCATTAGTGTGTGCGTTATGTGTATACGAGTAAACTAAGCATTGTGCAATGTGAAATTTATGCACGAGGGAGAAAGGAAATGGGGATTACTGTCACTAGGCAGTATACCGTGTATTTAATGGTGCTGTGTTTAGGAGCCCGGTTGTGTGAGGGCATTGGTATTTTGGGAGCAGTATAGTATGGTATATGTGTGTGATTGCATGTGAAATAGGTGTAACTTGTGTGTATGTGAGAACACCTGGTGGTGGGTGTTAGAGGAGTGAGTTGGTGTGTGTGCGAGAACATTGCATGAGTGTGTGCGTGGAGGTGTATGAAATAGTGTGTCTGCAGTGTTCGTGTGTATATTGTATGTTATGGGTGCTGTGCATGAGTAGAGAAGAGGGGGAGGGGGAGGTTGCAATGGGTGTAGAGTTTTATGGGTTTGTGATATGGAAATGAGTGCAGGGAAGTGTGTGTGTGTGTGTGTGAGAGAGAGAGAGAGAGAGAGAAGAAAAGAGAATGGGGCAGCTGCCGTGAAGGCAGGCAGTTGGGCGTGAGTCTGTGCATGTGTGGTGTGTTTGTGTCTGTTGCGTGAGTGAATTGGTGCACATGTGAGGGGTGTGTGTGTAATGTGGGTATGTAGCAACATGTGAGGCTGCCATGAAAGGTGTGTGCAGTGTGGTGATGTGTGTGTGTGTGTGTGTGTTATTTGAGCAAGAAGAAGTCCCGCAGTGAATTTGTTGTGACTGTTAGATGCTTGTGAAGATAAAGCCATGCAAGTGTATAGTGTAATGAATGAGTGGATGTAATATGATTACATGCGTGTGGGTTTGTGTGCTGAGTAGGTGAAATGGGGAAGGAGGGAGTTGCATGACGGCCGTGGATAGGTATATTGTGTACTGAGAGTGGACAGAGAGTAAGGAAGAAGAAGAGAAGTACCAAGCGGGTAAATTTGGGTTCGCGTTAAATTCGGTACATGCATATGTTAACCCGCGCTTATCATTAGCATGTGAAAATTTTCAGTATAATACGTTAGACCATATTAGAAATTCTGGTAAAATTTATAATTTTTTGAAATTATATGTATTTTTAATATTTTCTGTAAACTTCGAATTGTAAAATTCTTTTGGAAACTTTAAACCCTGAAAATGTCTTGGAAAAAATTAGGGTAATGTTTTTATGGTATAAATAAGACTCATTTTGAATTTGATAATTTTTGGAGTTGATTTGCTATGATTTCCATATCGCATTGTTTTTAGCAAAACGAAAAATTTAAAAATAGTTTTTATGTCTTTTAAATTCTGATTTTAATTTTTATAAATATTAAAGTTCTTATAAAGATTATGGGACTTGTTTTGCAGCTAGAAGTAATTATGGCTATTATTGGGTTTTTATTGTAATTAAAAAATAATTTTAATTCAAAAATATTCAAATTTTAGAAAATGCATATTTTGACTTTTAATAATGTTTTAAGCTATAAAAGTGTTTTATTGTAATTTATTAAGAAATTTAAAATACTGTTACATATTAAAGAGTGTACGTAATTTTCGGTTAGGTTGGCCGCGTGCGAGGCGCGCTTTGAGTTGAGTGATTTCGGAGTTGGAAATGAGCATCGTTTGGGTAGTGAATAGTATATTATAGTATAGATTGTATTGAAACAAGTGGATTGCCAATTTAGGTTTATTTAGAGAATTTTGATCGAGGTTTGGTAGCATTGCTTAGCTTGGACCGAGGTAAGGAAATTCTATCTGAACCCTACTTCATCGTTTTGATTTTAAATATTTTATTATGAAAGCTTTATGAACTACATTGATTCAATTTTATGTTTGATATAAAAGATGTTTTGAAACTGTCCACGAAATCCTAATTTGAGCCTGATAGCTATCGTTTGGAATTCGTTATTCTCATATGTTTATTTAATTCAATCATTGTAAAATATTTTGAATTGTGTTTAAATTCCCTAAATATTTTCAATTGCATTTATTGTTTCTCAATGTTGACATGAGTTAGTAAACCTGAGAGTTATAATGATGGTCTGTATTGTTAGAATTATAAGGATGGTCTGTTGGTTGGGATAACTATTACCTAGATGGACTAGTCAGTGTACATATGTATATGTAAAGCAATCGAGCACTGCCGGGGTGGCTTTGCTATTGCACTGCTCATGTTCAATATTTCCTATTTCTTTTTATTATACCTGAAGCGTTTTTGAATAAGTACTGATTTAAGGGATTGAGATGATACTCGTCCCTATGTTTATATCGAATTGCAACGATTTCATCAAAAAACAAAATTCCTCAAAAAGATGTTATTGGACTTGAATGTAAACTTGTTCGTTTTGTTCATCTTTGTTGAAATGCTGTCTTTTTTTATTGAAAGTACTCTTAAAAAGTTTTGTTTGACTTTATGTGAAAACTCGTCCGAATCATTTTATTATTTTAATCTTTGATCGACCTTACTGGGCTCTCCAAAGCTCACTCTTATTTGATTTCCTTTCCGCAGGTGATAACCAGCTGTAGGTTACCTGAGCATGGATTAGAGCGAGCAAAAGAAAATGAAACTAATCTTGGTATTGATTGTTAGAACCCCTGTGCGGGTTATGATTGTTATCTAAGAATTTTTAGACTTAGTTGATGTATCATTTATGACAGTCCACGGAGAATATTGTTTGATTAAATGTTTAGCTGCTCTAATGATGACTGATCATTTGGTTATGAGGTTATCTTTCTTAGTGTCATTGATCGATTGAGCGTTAACGTTCCAAAAAATTCCGGGATGTTACACAACACTTAGATGTTCGCAGACAAATGAATAAAGGGGCATTGTGATCTAGTAATGCCAAATCTTCCTTTCAAATTCGACAAAAAATATTTGTCACCATATCACTTGTATCTTGAGATCACAACAACCTTTTTTCATACACTATTTGATAGAGCTACTCATAGACATCCAAAGATTATAGTTCTATCCTTCAATTATTGTCCTTGATTAACACTTAAAATATTTAAATTCCATAGACAACTAACATTCGTTCTACGATTGCGAACTCAACTCAAATATAAAGCTTATGGCCTAATCTCAATCTTATGCTCTAATATGAAATAAATTCTCCAAACTTAATCCACCCTTTTTAAGGTTCAATCCCAATCACATAAATCTTAGGCTTAGAAGTCTACAGAATCTCAAACCTAAGCTCTGATACCATTCTGTCAAGCCCCCAAAAAATGAGAGGTGGCGACTACCATCAAGCTTCAATGTATATATCATTACAGTTCTAAAGGTAACGGTATAGACACAACAACTAAATCCTCTAAGATAAAAATATCCCCACAAACAAAAGTCTATGACAATCCATTCTCAAATAATTCTTCCACTGAGTACTCCATCACAAAATAATTACTATACGCAATGATGAAATGATTACACAAAAATTAATTTAATTCTAATAGGGTAGAGCATCAAATCCATTAGCGACAAAATATCTCCATTAGATCTTAATTAGAATCTTTCCTCTCCCAATCCACTAAGACCAAAAGATAAGCAAGGCTAGAAGCCATTACAAGTTCTAATCTCAGATCAAATTATCCATAATCCGGGTAAAGCTCTCAAAATGAATTTCATTATTCAGTTACGCTCATAAGATCAATACTCTAATTTCCCAAGCATTGTCATGCCTCAAATCATGTCCACTACCTATGGGACGGGACAAAACAAACGAGTAGGAGGGTGAGCTCGAATAGCCCAGTAAGTGAAAAACAAATGGGAAGCAAATACGATGATTCGTAGTCCAAAACAAAACCAAATCTTTGACGAACTAGTGATAGCAATTGACTACGAACAAATAAGGAGAATCAAATATGTGAAATGTTCATAAGGTGGTCCAAAGGACCCAAGTCGAATGCAAGCCCGAAGGTATGAAAATGAACAATCATATCTTACCATTAAATACATAAGCAAACGTCATTAAGCATTTAACCCAAAACACATGTAAATTATATGTTGGGTACGCTACAAACATACGATGAATATGATAGTCATAAGACCCAAATATCGAACCAAACATATAAACATCAAACATGTGCTACCGGAGCGTACTAAGAGTCTTTTGCTCACTAGCATAACAAACATGTGTCCGTAGGACCTTATCTATTTTGAGAGTTGTTCAACATAGTCAATGTCAATCTTAAATTGACGATCACAAATGTACAGATTCAAAGATGTGCATCATCAGTGCGCAAAAGGAAAGGGCAAACAATGTTCTCAACGAGGGTAAAAGTGGAAGAAATCAAATGCAAACAAATATAGATGAACCAAAATTGACGAAGCAAAAACCTTCAAATTTCGAAAATACCTTCCTACAGCAAAAAAAACGATATAATCCCTTACAAAACAAGATTGATCAACTCAACAATTTCTTTTTCAGGTTTAAGAAAGCAACCCATACCACAGCAAAAACGTTACAATTCCTTACCTCAATCAAGCTTTTGGACAAGAAAAACCTCAAGCAGCCATCTTAATACCAAGAAGCTTCCAAAGTCTTCTAATCTATCTCTCTCTCAGCCGAAAAGGAAAAGAAATAGAGAACAAAAGGGCTGGAAAGAAAATAAAGAGACTATTTATAAGAAAGCAAAATTTAAATTTTTTTATTCAAAGCAAAGCGGTTTCATTCGACCGAAAACTATTTCCATTCGACTGATTCCATCAGTGATTTATTTTCTTAATTTAAAACACTTTTAATTCGATCAAAAATACTTTTAAATTTACCGAAAATACTTTTAATTCGACCGAAAACATTTTTAATTCGACCAAAAATAGTTTTAATTTGACCGAAAACACTTTTAATTCGACTGAAAGTACTATTTTTTTGACTCAAAGTTACTGTTCATCGACCGAAAGTTATTGTTCATCAACTCAAGTTATTGTTTATCGACTCAAAGTTTTGTTCATTAACTGAAAACTTGAGAAACTTGTTTTTTTTGGGTAATAACTTAACACAAGAAAAGAAAATTTTGGAGTATTACAACCGAAATTTAAAACTCCTGCTGTAGGGTCTGGTCGAATTACGATGGTTTTGATTATGTTTTTTTCCCGACAAGATACGTAGGCCATTTGACCTCCGTTATCGAGTTCAAACCAAATTAGGTTTAATTAGCCTTTGTCTTTCCATTACTTGTTTTAGGATAAAAATCATGAAGTCACATTGTAGCAGACTGCGTCGAAAAAAATTCCCTGAAGGAATTTTAAGATTCGCTATCTTATTTAATTTAAAATATAAAAAATAAGGAAAAAAAACCAAGAAATGACTCTAAAATGCCCAAAGGACTAACTAATCTATGGAAAACAGGGACATGGGTTTGAGGATTAAGTTATGCAGCGGGAAGGTGTTAGCACCTGCTACACCTTGATGGTCTCTACTTTACTTTTATTGAGTTTTGGCCTTTAAAACATATAACATGTAAAATGTGCAATATTACTAGCCCTAAGTTTATTTTTATATTTTTGGCTTGAATTAACGTCAGGGGTTGAATGACCTACGTATCTGGTCAGACTAACCGGAATCAAAACCATCGTAGTTTGACTTTGGTTTTACATGAAGCAATTTACATTTCGATCTTAAACCAAGAAATAAGTAAAACCCTTTTTATGATTTTTGAAATGAAAAATGTGATTGTGGGAAATGGGAGAAAATTTTAGAGTAGAAAGCTATTAGTTACCTTGGGAATTTGCTTGTCCGAATGACTTGGGAACGCTTTCGAAGTATCCACGATGCAAGAGATTAAAAGACTTTTTATGTGAGTATGGATGGCTAAATTCTCGAGAGAGATGATATACCACTTCATAAAGAGATCATACAAAAGCTCTATAGAGAATAAGCTTAATTAGAATTCAACTTCCAGACCTATACTCTTTAAAAATGAAGGCCAAGGGGCATTTTTATAGAGCTCTGGGTCGCAAGAACTGATAAGATTGGCTATGCCAATTTGCAAGCTGGAGATAAGTCATAATATCTGATAAAATCTTGCAAAATGGACAAAAGTCAACTAACTAGCCAGTTTGTCCAAAACCGATCGATTTATCCAATAATTTTATAATGATTTTTTTAGAATTACGAGGCATTATATGACCCTTATTTTGGTAATTTTCTCTGATTTTTCATATAAGATGTACCAGATTCAAACTGATATATCTAACTCGTATAAATCAAGGATTTAATCCCTTGCATCAGGGTTAATTCACAAAATAATTTCCTGAATTATCTAGACAAAGTAAAATAAAAATGTAAACATTTGGACTGGACTGTCATAATTAGAATGGACCACTGAACTGGATTGAGCCCAATTACTAATTGGATTACTAGGTTGAGCTGGACTTGGACTTGACTAATGGATTTGACAATTAGGCTTATGATCTTGACAACTGAACTGGACTAGACCAAATTAACTAATTAAGTTATATTACTGGACCTAAGCTCAATAATAAACTCTAATTAATAATAACGCCTAATATTTATTTGATTCAAAATAACTACTAATCCAAATACTGTCTAAACACATGATCCATTAGATCCATAAAACCAGCAAGAGTATTAGTCAACCCGAAAAGCATCACTAAGAACTCATAGCGAGCGTAACGAGTCCTAAACGCAGTCTTGGGCATATCCTCTGCCCTAACTTTCAGCTGATGATATCTGTAATACAAATCTACCTTCGAGAAAAATATTGCCCCCTAAAGTCGGCCAAACAGATCATTTATGCGTGGCAAAGGTTATTTGTTATGAGTGATGATCTTATTCAACTCATGGTAGTCAATGCAAAGTCCCAACGTGCCATCTTTCTTTTTGACGAACAAGACTGGGGCACCCCAAGGTGACACATTAGGGTGTAGAAACCCCCTACTAAGTAGCTCTTGAAGTTGTTCCTTTAACTTCATCTCTATAGGCGCCATTCGATACGGAGCCTTGATAATAGGTTCCTCATCAGGAACTAAATTAATCATGAATTCAACCTCATGATGGATGGATTCTCTCGGCAAGTCCTCAAGAAACACCTCAAAAAAGTTGCGTACTACCGATATATCTGATATCTTAAGACCTCTATGATCAGTATTAAGGACATGTGCAATGTAATCCTCACAGCCCTTGCGAAGCATAAGACGAGCCGCAATACTTGAGACAATAAACAATCCACTAGGCTTTGAAACCCGAATCTCAAATTTTGATGAATTAGATAGATAGAAACGGACTCGCTTACCAAAGCAATCAACCAAGGCATGGTAGGTTGCTAACCAATCCAAACCCAATACCACATCAAAATCATGTATATCTAAAGTAACTAGATTCCTAGGAAGGTCCCTATCACATATCCAAATCTTACAATTCTTCAAACTGACTTAGCTATCACAAAATCCCCAATTGTAGTACACAGACAACTCACAGTAAAAAATTAAGATTTAACTCCAAGACAACGTGTAAACGAAAGAGAAACAAAAGAATGTGTGGCACCAGAGTCAAATAATACATGCGCATGAAATGAGCTAATCTGAATTGTACCTGCCACCACATTCTTTGACCCTGTGACATCATTTGCTGTCATGTTGAACACCCTGCTAGTAGCCTTAGGTTTCGGCCCTCCGCCTGATTGACTTGTACTCGCGTTGGGCTCGAAGATGTATTCCCTAAAGCTAAACCTTGCAGTCCAAATTGCCTTGACGCTAGAATTAGACAATCTCTAATATGGTGACCCTTCTGGCCACACCTGAAGCATGCTCCTGTATCCCAATGGCAACTCTGACCACTATGTCTTTTGTTGCGCCTTTGATAAATGGGGTTTGAAGGCCTCTAAGAAAAGTTCTGACTAAAACCTCTACTGAAATTATCCTGAGCCTGAACCTGTCTCTGACGTTGACCTTTCTAACTAGAAGAAGTTGAGGAAGAAGTCTGTCTGTGCTTCTCATTGCCTTGTGCCAAGTGTGACTGATATAGCTCTGGGGTCTCCCTTCCCTGCCTCGGTGTCTTTCCACTCTCTGTAGTTCTTTGCCTCGGCCTCAATGGTCTTTGCAATGTCCACGCACTAAACGTAAGTGTCAATTGAGACTAGAACAATGTGCTGCCTAATACTAGGCTTAAGACCCCAAGTAAACATCTACACTTTATCCTTCTCACTTGCCACCAACTACTTATCATAACGAGACAGTTGCATAAACTTGGCCTCATACTCAGCAACACTCTCGTTCTCCTCCTAACCCAGGTTAAGAAAATCACGATACATTTGTTCTTTCATACTCCTGCGAAAGTTGCGGTCAAAGAACAAGTCCTTAAACTGATCCCATGCCATCGCCTTACATTGCTCCACGGTCTTTCTATCCTCAACCATTTTCCACTAGTGGTCTGCTTCCCTATCTAGCTTATACATTGTAAGTTTTATCTTTTCCTCATCGATGCAAACCATTACAAGTCAAGAAATCCACTTCTTTGCCATAATCGGATCGTCGGTACCCCCAAAAGGTTCTATGTTCTTCTTATCAAACTGCCCTAATAAGCTATGTGATTAGGAATTGATGTGGGTTAGTCTGATTCTATTGATTTAGCTGAGCTTGGTGGTTCACCGGTAACTGAGTCAGTTGAGCTTGCTGATTTGCCAAAATAGTTAAAGATCCGACTCCCTATGACATTTTGATGCTCTGCATTTTGATTGTTGGTGCGCCTACTGTTACGACTGCTTGCCATTACTATAAGGAAAAGATAGAATCAGATACTAACTATGACAATAAGCTTAAATTTCACCCATCCAACCTAGCTCACAACTCATCTGATCCTAAACATGAGTTTACTACATATTAAATCTATAGCTCTGATATCAACTGTAATGCCCTGAATTTTTTGGAGTGTTAATTACAATTAAATAATGTCAAAAAACCTCAAAATATTAAAAATCTCCCAAACTGGTTATTCAAAGCATCTAAGAAAATCTCCAAGTTACGTAATTAAATGTCTGACCGACATAAAATAGTCACATAATAACTCCTACATGGAGTTCTAAAATAAAAATCACAATCATAATTATTCTTTCTTATTATAAATTTTTAAAAATAGTCTCACTAACTCTGAAAATAAACTGCTATCTCTTGATCACACAACTAGCCATGTTATCCAGTCCCCTCTACTGATCACCTGAAGAAAAACAATAAGGGAATGAGCCAAATGCCCAGTAAGGTCGCTTAACAGTCACACCAAAAGGGATTGCCTTTCAAATTCAATTGTACCAAAAACCCTGATATCAAAATACCCAATTCTCAATTAGACTCTAACAATCATAATACTTTTATATGGTTCTTACCCCAAACCTCGAGTCTAAAATAAAAAATAAACTTATCTCAAAGTAATGATCAAAATCTCTATAAGTCTCTTCCTAGGGATTCTTTGAAAATTTTTCTGAACTTTGGTGTGCTCCTAAGGTTCCTAGAGAAATATACGTAAAGTATTAGTAACCAAAAGTAATATACTTATATTCCTAAATAAATAAAATTACAGAATACCCATTATGTCCCAAAATTTCTAAATTTCTAAATATATCAAATTAAAACCCAAATTTAATTTGGATAGTCTAATCCCACTTTTTGGAAAGAAATATTTGAATTGTTTCCTAGGCCCATGCGCTAAGAGCAAAAATTACAAAAATGCCCTTAAAGACAAAAGTCATTTTTTTTCTTTTTCTTATCAAATTTAATATATTCTAAATATTCAGGGTCTAACATCTAGCAATACAAGAATATCGTTGGCCATTACCGGAACTAGCAAACCAATTTGAGTGGTCAGCAAACAAAGCAAACATTTGACAAATAGTCGGGGCTAACAACGCGTTACATTGGCAGGTCACTTAGAAAAATCGGACTTATATTTAAGAATCAGAGCCAACAACACGTAGAAAAAGTTGGTCACTTAGATATAGAAGATTTTCAAAATATCACTCGAAGCCGGAGCCAATAACGTCTAATGACATCTGGTCATTAAGTGCCACTCATATCAATTTAATTGATAGGAATAACAGGTTGCTCCTAGCAACAAACATGGGATCCTGCACTGTCCAGAAATCATTGAACTGAGCAATGAATTCGAGTACTAAGATTGAAAAACAATTCAAGGATAGGATAGTGGACATGCACAT
Organism: Escallonia herrerae; assembly: GCA_033070095.1. Classification (NCBI taxonomy): domain Eukaryota; kingdom Viridiplantae; phylum Streptophyta; class Magnoliopsida; order Escalloniales; family Escalloniaceae; genus Escallonia; species Escallonia herrerae. The sequence continues at coordinate 78,738 of JAVXUP010001190.1, forward strand.
GCAAGGATGCAAGCACACAAATGTCGGATAAAAAGTGCCCTAGGCAGAAGGAACTGGGTATCATGCAAAATGCACATGTAGGTAAAACACACAAACTCAAGTAATAGAATGGCCATGCAAGCACACAATGCACACATGTACATAAAAGGCATGTAAACCTGCATTTCACCAAAGCATGTAAGAGATTTTTTTAGAGGTGAAAAACCGGCCAGTTGGTCAGAAGATAAGAAGGTTGAAATGTTGAAAACCCGCCAGTTAGTTAGCAGGTTTGACCAATTTAAATAGAAAATCGGCCGATTAATCCGTTCAGATTTGGGTACGATATTCAGGATTTTTTCAACACTTCAAACACAATCCAAACACATTGTCTCTCAAAATCTTTTCTCCCAAGGATTCCTAATCGTCAAATCCTACCTAAATTACATACCTAGAAGGGGATATGAAGGAGGGCCAAAAATTGGTAATTTTGCGCTTAACTCTTGATCAAGGAGTTTGCTTGAGAAAACACTTTTTTTGCAGATGAGGTATGTTTTCCAACGAATCATATCTAATTACACATACCAAATTAACACTTTCGCACACAAGTCATCCACACACAAAGTAGAGCCCAGCCATGCTATTTTTCATTCATTCCATGCACAAACCGGACGACTCTTGGAGATTCTTCTCTTGATTTTGTAGCCTCTCTCCTCGAACATGCGTTATAGGGGTTCCCCAAATTTAGTTAGGGAATAGTCAACTAAAATACCCCAACCTGTAGGGGCTAATGTTGTTGGTACTGATTTTGAACTTTTTATAGACAGGTTACATGCTGCTATTATAGTAAAAAGCATCTTCTATGTTTGGTTGACCATTGTAGGATTCCACCAACATATTTCACTTGTCGTTCGAGGAAGCGACGCTTACCCTATACGATTTTATAAATATCACCATTATTCGCGTTCGAGGGAAGCCTAATCTTTTGACCTATGATCTCAACAAGGACCAAGACCTCGTGGTCCGATAACTTAGTTTTGTGTCATCCTACGAAAATAGTGGTTCCATCTTGTTAGTTACCCTTCGTGAACATTACGAGGGTATGACTTTGAAGGGGGCCAATGGGCCTACTATTGATCTGTACGTCCGGGTTTTCTTGATGTATGTCTTAAGGGAGACATTATTCAGCAACGGGGATAACTCCATGCAGCTGTGGTGCCTACGGGCTTTGCAGAAGATGATAAAGATAGGGAAGTACGGGCAGGGTACTCCTGCTTTTTGCATATATGTACCATTATATTGGTGCAGTGTCCCGGGGGCAGTCTCTAAGCTTTATATGGTATTGCAACATATGAGAGGTATGTATATGCTCTCTTAGTCCCTTTCTAATTATTCTCATTCATATGTTTAGACATTTTTCTTACATGTAATTTTGGTTCACAGGTTTGAGCATTTGAGATCCTGGGATCCTGTTCCCGACACACTAAAAAGATTGAGTCGGTGATGACCGATGGCATTTTTGGGTGAACGGTTGAGGGCCACAGTGGAGGCCTACTGGAACAGCTTTAACAGCCTGGCTCAATGCCCAGTAAGTAATTTGTTTGATTATTGAACTTTATTTCATGCTCACTTATGAATATTTATAATCTATTCATTTCTTTGAGGGATCTCTGTCCAAGTGGGAGACAGCTGAGGCCTATCCTAAGGAGTTGGCTCTTACCCAATGGCAGATGTTGTTGATGGGTCCCTCATAGGAAGAGTTCTAACTTGGAGAGTGGGTGCTCTTCTAGCATCACATAGACGTCGAAGCCCATATTCCGGCTACCCATCCCCTCGAGATGTAACATACGGGGACCCTAGACTAGGGACTTAGGGAGAGCTTGGTCAAAAGGATCAATGTATCCTCCTTGAGATGGCCAAATGATCCTCCTACATATGAGGCATTTGTGAGAGAGGACTTGGCTCCCTTGCTGACTACAGGGTGGCTGAGGAGGGTACAATAGTGTAGGGCGACCTGGAACTGAAAGGAAAAGGGCAAGAAGGAGGCAAAGTCCACAGATGATATCCCATTCCCTCTTTGGACAGTCTCCGTCTTCCTAAAAGGAAAAACTTAGGAGTAGGAGTCGATCCCCGGGCCAAAGAAGGATTCCGAAGTCTTCAAGCTCATGGAGCTCGTGCAAGTCCAGACGGTAAACGTAAACCTTAACTAAGTTTAAAATGTCATTTTTCACTTGATTCTAATTCTATGAATTTCTTGGTCGTAGGTCCCGCGCTCGTTATTAAAGGAGGCCTACTTGATGATACATAGTCTCAAAGACATGTTATCCACTTATGAGGACTTACTAGATGTATATGGGATGACTGAGGCTCTTATGGGAGGAGCTCCGATTCTTTGGAAGGGAAGTCGAGTGAAAACAAAAGAGAGCAATCGGACTTTCATGAAGAAGGTTAGCCAATTGGGATCGGCACTAGCGAAGGGCAAGAAAGTTACAAGGGGGTTGGGGGAGTAAAAGAAAAGTCCCAGCCCCTCCACCGAAGTGAGGACGCAAATCCTCTCGGATTGCGTCGGACTTTTGTAAGACCTATAGTGAGCCACAATCAGACGAGACTGTGGTAGTGGATTCGTCCCCCGATGCCAAGGATGAGAAAGATGATGAACTCTCGGGGACTAATGGTGAGGAAAAGGCTAGCCCGAAGAGGACCCGAATGAGTTGATGCTTGGACCTTGGCTTAGCTAGGATAGGACTCAGAGTCCCTTAAAGACTAATTCAACTTTGATGTATCACACAGTATTATTTATTTATTTTGTTCAAGTTGAGATTTTGTTCAATAATACCTATGTTAATGCTTAGTTCGAACGTATGCTCGCACACTTGTACAGAAAGGTTGGGGATTGGGTTAAACTTTGGATTAAAAATTGAGATTGAATTAAGTTAACTTGAACAGGTACAGGGTTAGACCTAAAAATAGGCAAACCCTGTCAAATTTTTACAACCACTAACTAACCGGCCGGTTAGTCGGTAGTAAAATCATAATTTTGGGTAAAATCGAATGGTTGATTATTCACATTTTATGGTAAAACTGGACGATTGATTAGAGATAGTCCAATTTCATGGTAAAATCAGACGGTTGATTATAAGACAAATTATTTTTCTTGGTAAAACCGGACGGTTGATCATAGAAATTGATTGTATATTCAAAATGAAAAAGAAAACCGGCCATTTTATCAAAAATCATCCGTTTGTTCGATATTTTTTTTTAATTATTGAATCATATCTTTATACAACTTAGGGCTCTCTCATTATAAATTGGGGACTCATCCGTTCAGAGGGATATTCTACTTTCATTTTTCAAAAGAACCCCAAATTATTTCCCATGATAATCCCATGTTCTTTAAACTCCAATTCTGAGCCTTTGCCGATTCATTCGAAAAAATCGAACCTATTCATCTCGTAGGGCGTTCAATATGAGGTCTATCATGTGTATGCGAACTGTGGTCGTTCATGACTCTATTCTCCAGGTAGGATGCAAATTCTGAAATACTGATGATCACGTGTTTCGATTTGGTTTGGATAAGCTTTATTCGACTCAAGAAAATTTTTGCTCTGGTAGGTACCCTATAATTTACCCATTGTTATTCTAGAATCCAAGATGGTCATGTTAAGGCCTTAACAAAGACCATGCAAGGTCCTTTACCCGGTGTGAGGGTATTCCACTTTCTCGCATAATAGGTTACTTTTCTGTCAAATCGGATAACTGTGATATGAGGCACACAAGGGGTCAGGTGGCGGCTTTGGCATTGTCTCTGGTGGCCAAATATCTGACTGTTGTTGGCCTTGGTATTGCTAATGTGAGACTGACTGAGTTATTAGTGCAAGTTTCTTCCAAAGGGAAAACCCTAATTCCAGTAGTGGTACCTGAAACCACAAATGGAATTACTGATATATATGAAATGTATTTAGGGGTAGCCCCTTGCTTCTGCATATGTGGCTCTTAGATCACATGTGGCTGATAGCTTGGACTCACTTTTCTGTGCACGGGAGTCCAAAGATATTCATTGGTGCCGTCACGTGTGGGGAGTCCACGAGCTTGCTCTGTAGACTTCTGGTTTTTTGTGTCTATCTTCTGGGATTGCAATATTCATCATTTTACTTCGTCTATTGGATTCTGAGACAATTCGGTTACGAACAGGTTATTCGGGATTTTTACAGTAATCTTGCCGCTGTGGTGAATGACCTTAGTCCTTCATTAACCAAAGTTATATCCAAAGGTTGGTGCTCTCGTCCTTACTTTGACCACTTCATATGGGGTGATACATTTGTCGATTGCATGGATCCTATTGCTCCTTTGATGTTTGTGGAGTATATCAACTGGTTTTAGCCCATGGTCTGGGCGAAGGTACTGGATTTGGAAGGCAGATTGAGTGCAGAGCTGAACTGAGATTTCTCGAGTGCTTGTGAGATCAAATATCTGGAGCAAGCTAAAGAAGAAGCTCGTGCTGCCATCAGTTTAGGGCCTGAAGCACCCAATACAAGAAAATCTTATCAAAGTACAGTTCAGAGCTTCTGTCATCCTTAAGCTGAGGGAGAGGACCCGATCATATAGATCAGGCGGTCTTGGATTGGTTCTCAACTGTTTGAAGAGAATTATGATGTAGATAGGAATCCGACAAGGTCCCTACACATTGATAAGCCTCGGTAAAACTGTTCCTCTTTGTCTAAGAAGAAATAACAAAAGTGGCCATTATCTACCAAAGCTGCTCAAAACCCTGAAGATTACATGCATGCTTATATCGAGGGCCAGTTTGATCACTGGCGTGACAAGGGCACAGAGATTGAGAAAGCGAACCAGATTTCGAGACATAAGTTTTAGACCATGTGATCCCGATATCTCAGAGGATGACTTTGTAATACCCCAAATTTTAGAGTTGGTTTTATGGCAATTCCAGCAGATTATTTATTCTTTAGCGACAGCTTTTATGAGTAATATAATTTGGAGTCTTTAGCGACCATTGGTGTGGGCAACATAATTGGTAAGCTTTTGCAACAATTGTCATGAACGAAATATTTGGGACATTTTGCGACGTTTTAAAATGACCATAAGTTGTAAAAAAAATGAAGATGGATACAACGAAAATTAATGAAACTAAGGGGTAAACTTAGGAAAGAAAAACAATTAAAGTCCAAGGGTTTCTAAGAAAATTCCTTATTGGGGTTAGTATAAATATCCTAGTAAAGCTCCAGCCATCAAAATATTTTAGTCTGCCTCTTTACGTGAAGTCTAGAGAGAGAAAAAGGAGAGAGAAGAAGCAAGCTAGGGCAAAAAGTTTCAAGGTAAAAATCCCTAGCCTCCCTCTTTAATTTTGGACATGTTATTGGGTGTTCTAGATAGGTTTTTGTCTATGAATTCAGTGGTTATTGGTGTGAGTGCTAGGGTATTTATTGTGTGTGTTTCAGAGAGTGAGATGTGAGTGTATTTGAGAATAAGGCTGCTCTAGAACAACATAAGAGTGGTTTAGGAGTTTTGTTGATATCTTTTTCATTATCCAATTGATGTGTTTTTGTACTTTCTGAAAACCTTGTAATGTGTACTCCAACTCTTCGGTTTTAAGTTTTCTCAGAATCTCACGTTTACATATTGAAAAATAACCTTAAAGTCAATGCACCATAGAGATCAAAAAATTTTCAGTTTTTGGCAGCCATTTTGACTTGCCATATAAAAATCATTACTCATTGGTTGTGAATTTTATATTTTTAAAAACCTCAGGAAAAAATCTTTAACTTTGTAATTTTTGAGTTTTCTGATATTCGTTATATTTCTGCTCCAATATAACTATTGAATAAAACTGGTCTGTACAAAGATCTGTTGTTTCTATCAACCACTTCGATTTGTTCTAAAATATTCATTACTCACTATTTTTTAGTGATTCTTATATTTATGGAAACCTCAACAAAGTCTATTATAACTTTGTAGTTTTGAGTTTTCTAAGATTCTTCACGTTTTTACTTCAAAATGGTCAATGTACAAAACTATTTTTTGCTGAAAAGTGTTACTTATAGAATTACAAATCAGTCCATTGTCTAATTGTTTTAAGATGTTTCTGAGCATATTTCAGCCAAGTGCGAAACCAACACCCCCCCCCCCCCCCTCCCATTTTTACGAAACCTACACTGTGAATTTTTTTGAAAATTTTCTGGCCATGTGAAAGGCAAGAAATTGTTTTATCTTCAAAATAGGTTTTTGAATGTTTTTGACATAGTAAACAATTTCTTGTTTTTAACCAAAAATTTTATAGTGATATGATTTAACTGAGACGCTCGAGTGTCTAAAATTTTGTGACATTCTGGTGCTGATTGACATGCTTTGAAATATAAGTCTTAGCTCTTAATTTAAGGAGCGATTTAGGGTTTTGATTAGAAAGTCCCTAGAGAGACCCTTTTTGTCCGAAAAACCCATCTAGTTGGTTGAAAGAGTGTTTTGAGTTATTTTTGGGAATGCAGTGGTATGTTAGGTATTAGGGGTATTTTGATAATTTGGCACAAGTCTGGGGGCATTTTGGTAATTTCATGCACATAAGGGAAATTTAGCAGCTAGGCATGACTGAGCGGCAATAAATAACATCTATAAGGTTCATTCTTTAGGTTTCGATAGACAAGAGCTAGGGCAGGCATGTGAATAAGTAAAAGAACTGCTTAACAATCCAAGTAAGTATTACTTCCAGGTTCCTCTGTACATCTTATTTTTTTAATATATGTGTATGTATACGTGACTTTACCAAATGAGAGTTTCAAAATAGTTTTCTATACTTCTGCTTTTTTGAAATTGGTTGATGAGAAATTAAATTAAAATTGCCATGATATGTGTTGTGTTGTTTTGAGAACGATGTGTGAATCATGGTACGAAATTCAGATGTTAATATTGGTTGTTGTACCCCATGTCCATGGGGAAAATGGATTTCAGGTCCTGGTCAACTGGACCATACATTGGCGCACAGTAATGTTGCATCATGAGTTGCCTTTGTGTCTATAATATTGTTTATTTCAGGTGGAGGAGGGATTTTGGGTCCTAGTCAGTGGGACCATACATTGACCGCAGCAAACCGTGAAAAGAGTTGGAGTTTCATTCGAAGTTTAAATACCATAGTTATGCATTTGTTTTGGAAGAGTTTTCCTGCAAGCATGATTTGTTTTATAGAGTATATATGCGTATAATAACTCCTACGATATTGTTTCCTGTTTTAAAAAGAAGAAACTATGGCATGCTTATTAAACCCCAAAACCTATTTTAAGAACATGATTTATGTATTTGCTGGGCTTTCACCCATTCTTTATTTTTCAGGTGCTGAGCTAGGAGAGTCAGATCCTTATGAGCAACACGAGGAAGGGGTGTCCGAAGAGAACCCTTAGAATAATGGAGTCTCTATTGACATTAAGAATTTCAGTTTTATGGATGTTATTCTAAATGAACTATTGTAGAGAGCTTAGTTCTCCTCAAATTTCTTCATAATTATCAATGACATGTAGGTGAGAGTTTTAAATTGATTATTGAGGAAATTCTAATTGAGGCTTTTAATAGCCAATAAATTGTTTTAGAATTTAACAAGTTGAATTGAATTCTGAGTATAGGTTATAATAGGCCTGGCAGAGTCCTAATGGAGGCTTAGTAGGCCTACAACCGAACACGAGCGTAGCTCATTATCTTACCCGTGGTTACAAGTCGTGACAAACTTACAAGAAGAGCATGAAAATGTTCAAGTCAATCATATTTTGGACAAAAAATATCGTCCCTCTTTAAAGAAAGAGAAACAACTGGGATGATAGATTACCATTGGGTTGCTAATAGGACCTATAAGATCTTTTGCCCTAACTTTTGCTAGGCTGCCCTTTGCAGGTTTTTGTCCTGGCGGACTTCTTTTATTTTTTTATATATTTTGATTTTCAAATTTTTTTTGCCCTAATTTTTTCTGGGCTGCCCTTCGTAGGGTTTTTGTCCTAACAGGCATTTTTTATTTTTCTCAAGAATGTTAGTCAATATCATAGCCAGTATAATAAAAGATTCTTTATTGAAGTTTGACCACACCCGAGGTAACTTTACAGCTGCTTTATGTACCTTCATCCATCTATAACATTGACATGTGTGTGCTGGATAATGTTCTTTTGAAGGATCAGGTCAGTCGTAGTTTAATTACAAATTTCACTTGTGCATGATATTTCTTTAATAGGTCTAGATTGACTAATTGTGATGATTCAATCCCGTCTAAATTGATTAATAACGTTGCACCCAACTGCAGCAGTTGGGTTTAAATTTTCCTCGTGGCTTCCTGATCTATTCGATATTCTCTTTCAGCACCAATCTCCTTTTTCATATCTTTGTCGCACCTAATCTTCCTTGGTTACTTGATCTTCCAATAGCAAACTAAGAAAATTCACTCCAACTCTATAGGGAATACGACTTCCATGCTGTAAACTAGCGAATATGGGGTAGCTTTGGTTGGTATTCTCACTAATGTCCTATAGCCCCATAAGGCATAGGGAAGCTTATCTGGGCACCTCTTACAAGAATCCATCATCTTACTCATCATGTTCTTGATGTTCTTGATAGCGGCTTCTATAATCTCATTACTCTAAGGGTGGTATGGCGATGAGCAATGTCAGATGATATCGTATTCTTTAATTAAGTCTGTAACGTTTTGTTCAAAATGTAACCCCCTTGTTTGAAATTAACTCTCAAGGCATCCCGTATCAAAAGATGATGCTGGTGCGAATGACGTGGGCTACCTTCCTCGCATTGAGCATGGCGTATGAAGTGACTTTCACCCATTTCATGAAATAGTCTATGGCTACCAGTATAAACTCGTATCCGTTAGAAGCATTGGGACTGATCTTCCCTATTAAATCTATTCCCCACGCTTAAAAGGGCCATGACAATGTCATTTTGTATAACTAGCGCTGAGAAAATATGACCCAACCCTTAGAAACTAACCCAACCCTTAGAAACTAACCCAACCCGCTTGTTTTTCGCTTCTACGGGTCAAACCAAACAAACCAGTTAGATAATTAACTCGACCCCTGAGTCAGACTTAGGGTTGCTAATATAAACAAGGGTTATGGTCGGTTAGATGGCTCAACACGGGGGTCCAAATGGGTCGCTATATATAAACAAAGAAAGAATCCCTAGATCTGCATATCAACGCTTCGACCGTCAGAACCGTTGGTATTTTGTCAACCGGCACCATATCCAACAGCTATGTAGATCGTCGCCAGCACGCCCCTCGGTACTCTATCAATCGGCGCCATGACAACCATTACCATCTTCGGTAGAGCACTTTCTCCATCACCTAAGCAACACAGAGGTGTCAAAGGGCCGGGCTTGGGCCGGCCCAGCCCGGGCCCAGTGGGCCAGAAAAAGGGCCGGGCCATTTTGGGCTTCGGGCCTTGTAAATCGGGCCGGGCCCAAATCTTGGAAATGGAGGCCCTATCCAAGCCCAAGCCCTAGGCCCTAACTTTAGGGACGGGCCTAAGGTCAGCCCAGGCCCCTTTTTTTTTTCTTTTTTGTGTTGAAAAAATACTCATTCACAAAATAAATACAATTGATAGGCCCTAAACCATTCAATATCGTTCTTTTGACTAATGAAGTGCCTTAGAACTTTACGTTTACTCTATTTGAGAATATTGATTAGCAACAAAGAGTAATTTTGTTTCGCAAAAAGACAATCTTTTCACATGAGTAAATATAAAGAAATGTGCATGTCCAAAAGTTAAAATAAAAAAGTAAAATATGAGGTGTAGAGAGAATGATGTGTGAGAAAGAAGGGGGAAAGGAAAAAAAATGACTCAAAATAGTTTATGGCCAGATTTAGGGCCAAAGGGCTGGGCCAAAAGAGGGCCCAAAAGAGGGCCAGAAACGGGCCAAGGGTCAGGCCTGACCCGGGCCTTTTTAGGGCCGGGCCGGGCCATTTTTGGAAAATATTAGGCCTGGCCCTAGCCCAGGCCCAAGGCCCGACAGGTTAGGGCCAGCACTATTCATGCTTAGGGTCGGGCCGGCCAGCCGGCGGCCCTGCTCTTTTGACATCTCTAAAGCAACATTCCTCACAGCCGGCAGTCCCTCTCACCATTGCCAACAGCTCCTCGCTTCGTCGTTGGGACATCCGGTGGTTTTGTATCCAAGCGGCGCCGTCGACCGCGACAACCACCACAATCTACACAGCCTCTCTCTGCCGGCAGTCACTCTCTCCGTCGCCGGCAGTCCCTTTATCTTTTGTTGGCAGCCTCCATTCCCATTTTCTCTGCTTCTAAATCCTAGTCTTTCTCTTCTATTAGGCATTATTTCTCTCTTTGTGTCAGCTAATGGGTTTTCGGTGCTTGATTTTTTCGTTTTACTCTGTTGACCAAATATTGTGTTAATTAGAGAGTATGCCGTTAGATCAATTAATCCCATATATCAGGCCATGATTTCGGGGATTGGCTTCCATCAAATAATATTCTATACTTGGTAAATCTAATATAAAGAGAAGCTTGGTTAAGCTAAGCTGGTAAGTACAAAAAGTTGAAAAGTCAGAAATCTTGATCCTGATTATCGTTGATTAAAGTATTTCCGTACATGCAAACAATATTGCTTTATTTTACCTTCTATCTTGTATTGTTGTTCCAACCATCTTTGGAAAGACATGACTATACTGATGGCAATTTGCAGGATAATGAGTTTCATTTCTATTTGGTTTCTATCCGCAAAAAGAAAAAGGGAATCTTTGGTTTAATGCCAAGTTTTGATCAAGCATCTCCTTTAACTTCACCAAAGCTTTCTGATTACAATTTTGTCTAGTGAGCTTGGTAGCTGAAGAGAGTCTTTACTTTGATGTTCTTGTTAGTGAGATAGTTCCCTTGCCTTAACAAATTGCGCGCTATCTTGGTTATTTGCTTTCTTGTTGTATATGGACTTGATTTATATCTCTTCTGACTGTTGCAAGCATTTACAACCAGTTAAATCCATTGCTTTGAAAGCAGGAGATGACAAAAGTCCAGCATAGAGTCATATACTGATCGCCGAATTAAGCTCCCTTTTTTTTTCCTTTCTGTAATCGGCAAGTATGACCCTGGCATATTGATTGTTGTATCAATTACACTGGCGGAATTTAACCTCTGTCATAGTAGTGGCATATATATCACGTTTAGTGTGAACTATGGCTGTGTCTCTGTTTTAATTTTGTGAACTTAACCTCTTTTGCAATCTAATGTTTCAGTTTGACACATGCATTTGTGGTATATGGTTTGTATCATCTCCATTGTATTTGTTGCATATGGTTTGTAGTTATCGAATAAAGTTTCTTGGGATTACTTTCAAGTTTCAACTGACTCTCTTCAACCTGATCTTGTCTTCAAAATCTTTGGGGTTTTCTTAAGTTGGCATTGCCCACATCAGACTATGGATGATTGGCACAAGGCTGAGAGCTGACTTCTTATAGACAGTTTGACTAGCTGCTTCTTCCATGTCAATATCTTGTTCCTTTATCCCACTGGGTATGTTCCTTTATCCTACTGGGTATGTTATCAATTCATTTCTCAGTTACCTCTTTGTTATCTATTTACTTGATGCCTTGAGCTCATTGATGTTGCTCACCTTTTAGTGGCTACTACATTACTACTCAATGTGTTAAAGAAAGAATTCATGACATCCAATTTTCAGATTTTATATCTCTAATTATTCAGCATGTAACTTATGGTGCTATTCTTTGTTGCCAGATGGCAACAACTACTGCATTTGAGGACGTGAGAAGGGAGGAGAAGATATTGCGGGCCTTGACTTAACAAACTATGATGTAATTTTGGACAATGATAATGTTTAAATAGTAAGGAATAGATTTAAAATGCTTTCAATATAATGCTACTTTTCTGGTTTTGTAATCTTTAAAAGAGAAGAATGCCGATCTTGAAAACTTGTTTTAATTTTGTCATTGTGTGTTTGTTTAAAATGGCAACCGTAATAGTAGATTAGTTTGCAATAATTATTTATTAGCTTTTATAAATTTAAATATGATAGTATGAGAAATATATCTTCACTGGCTATAGTAATTGTCATAAATAATAATTTTTAAAAAAAAGAGACAGGAAAAAAAAATTATAATGGGTCGGGCCGGGTTGTGTCGAATTTTACTGTCTAACACGTTTTTTACCTGATTGTCATCAACCAAGTCTGGCTAGGTTAGATCTGGGTTGGACCTGCTCTTGACCCAACCCACCCATTGTCACCTTTATGTATAACTCTCAAAAGGGAGATGCTGCAGGTTGGCACACACTTGATATATATGACACCTCCTTACATACTCGATGCAATCATGTTTCATTGTATTCCTATAATATCCCTGGCGAATAATCTTCTTTGCTTACATTTTTCCGTTCATGTGCGATTTGCACTCTCCTGCATGTATATCCTCTATAATCTGATTGTTTTCTCTCTCGGTCACACACAGTAGGTGTTCTCCATTATAGTGTCTCTTATATAACCATCGGTAGTAGACGATGAACTGTGCTTCCCACTTTATCGAAGATACACGATCATATCCTTCGCAAAACATCCATCAGTTTATTTATCATCCCGGATAAGATTCTGGACATTAATGTTGTCACGACCCTAACCCATGGGTGAACCCATGAGCTAGGTCCATGACCAGTCACAAACCCATTCGAACATCCACTTAGAACTCTGCCAGGCCTTACGACAACCTGCACTCAAGTTTAAATCAACTCACTAGATTCTAAAACATTTAATTGGATACCAAGAGCCACACTTAGAAATTTCCTCAATTGTCATAAATAATTTCAAATACATAATTAATCTTCATGGAGATCAATGCTCCAACGAATTCTCAAAAACATAAAATTTGTAGTACGATGTCATCTAAAGATTAATGATTGCTTTGAGAGGGCTTAGGTCCTTAACGACCATCTCCCGCCAGTCTATTCTCGTTACCCTCATGGATATCGGGTTCATCTGAAAAAAAAATTTGTAAAAGAGTGAGCCTGGGGACCAGTAAATACACATATCATGTCCTTAAAATAAGGTTTTTGGGGTTTATTAATACATGCCGTGGATTTTCTTTTCAAAATCAGGAAATCAGTGTTACCATAACAAAAAGTATTCCTCAATACACACACACACACACGTATGACTTGCACAAAGAGATTCTCAAGCCGGAGTATAACATCAAGAAAGCTCATTAGCAACTATCACAGTTCATCTATGATGCGATCAGCGTACAAGCCCCCCTGAGTAGGGCATAAAATCCCTATCCCACTCTGGATAAATATTATTCGTTCAGGGTACGAGCCCCTCTGACTAGGGCCCATAGTCCCTCCTCCGCCCAGGATACATATTATTGTGGATGCAGGGGCAAACCACGAGCAACAGGAGTGTGCGTCAACGTATGGTCCCGTGACTAGGACCTACAATTTAACTTTCTCACATGGATATGGAGCACAACAACCAAGCCAAATTGACCGTCTAATTCAATGTACTAACTTTAAAGCAACTACTCACATAAACATTCCATGGTATTTTTAGCTCGTATTCTCTTTAAAAAATTTAACATGAAAACAGAAACAAAACAAAGACTTTCAAAACTTTCCTTTTATGGAATCATGTATACGGTTACATATTTTGCAAAACAGGGTATACAGAGGAATATGGCTGGAGTACTTACCTGACTCGACAACCGGTTCTGGTACTTACTCAAAAGCTGGTCCTAATTCTTGTATATCAAAACCTAAACGATAAACCATACGGGTTAATTCTTGACGCTCAATTATGCCTGACAACTAATTATCCCCCAAGTGATTGAAATTACCAAAATACGCCTAGATGTGTAAAATCATCAAAATATCCCTGACTCCGAACATACCTCTTTACACCCAAAAATAACCCAAAACACCTTTTTAAACCACTAGGTGGGTTTTTTGGACTAAAAAGTCCATATGGAAATTTTTCGCTCAAAACCCTAAACTGCTCCTTAAATTGAGCGCTATGACTCATATTACAAAAGCATATCAATCAGTGCCAGAATGTTACGAAATTTCAGATACTCAAGCGTCTTAGTAAAATTAGATCACTATAAAATTTCTAATTAAAATAAGTTTGTTTACTATGTCAAACAATCAAAAACCTATTTCCAAAATAAAATCATTTCAGACCCTTTGCATGCCTAGAAAAATCCCAGAAATTCCACTATGTAGGCTTTGTAAGAATACGGGGAGATTAAATTTCATACTTTGCCTAAATCAACCTCAAAATATGGACTACTTCCCTAGTAAACCCTAACCCTAAGTCTTCTTCTTCTTCTTCTCCTTTCTCTCTACTCCAATCACACACCACCACCACCATGGCTACCCTCGGAAGCCCCTACCTTTTCGGCCTCTTCATCGCTTGCCCTCACAGTATAAACACACGACACACACCACCATCAACACACCCCCCACCCCCCAACCACACACACCACATACACCCACACCATGACTGCCCACCATGGCAGCCCTTCTTTTCCCATTAACATCCCGTAAAAACATACACAAACAAACACTAAACTCACACATGATATCACACTTAAAACACCTAACGAGGCTAAATTCGAGAGAAAAGGGTATGGATTATACTTGAAAATTTTTTGTCTGAATAGATAATCAATATTTTGGTATTGGGCCTGAAGACAATCTCAAACGAACTCGACTCTTTTTACAAAGTTGTGGATCTCAAAGAGATATATGATTTAGGCTTTTGAATAGCCTAAGTCAGATGTCAAATGAGAAAGTTAGGGCTAGTAAAAAAACCTAAATAGGAAATCTATCCAATTTTGGGAAAACATTATTTTGGACCAGAAGATGTTCTTAAATGGATTTGATTTCTACTACAAAGTTGTAGATCTTAAAAAAAATATGCAATTCAGGCTTTTGAATTGCGTAAATAAGGTATCACATGAGTAGACTATGGCTTGTCAAAATTTAGGTGTATGCTTAATAAGAGAATTTGGATTTTTTTTATTTTTATTTTTTTACCTATAGCCACCTTTCTCCTAGGGTTTCTATGTAAGAAGGATAAGAACGCACATGGGACGACTCTTCCCATAAGTTACATTATATATGTTTACCATAAAAGAAAATTTACTAAAGATCCCCAAAACTTTAGTCATCTTTTCCTAATTTTCCCAAAACTCTTTAATACAACGAAAAGACCCCAAAACTAATTATGTCAAGGTTAAAATAAAATTTTATCGACAAATAAAAGTTCCAGGGGTTACAAGTGTACCATAGTTTGGCTACTCCATTTTCCTCCACGGTTGCTATCATGAAGCAATATGCTCGTCGATCCCTTTTCTATATCATAAACGGCTTGACCTCCTGCCCCTCAGGTATATCCACCATCTACGCGAGTATGGCTAATGCATCAACGCTAGTATGGCTAAGGCATCAATTATTCTTGAGCTGGGGAAGGAAATGGAATTCCACATCCTCAAACTGGTCTACGGTCCTCTCCAAATGGGCATGATATGCTTGTAGATGTTCATCTCTGATTCTCTACATCCTTTGAATCTGGCATATTATCAGCTAGGGGTGAGCACGGTTCGGTCAGTTCGGTTTGGAGACTGACTACCAAACTGAACCGACCAACATCGGTTTGAAAAAAATAAACGAAACCGCATTCGAACGGTTCGGTTTAGACGGTTTGAATAGATCGAACGGTTCGGTTCGAACGGATCAATCGGTTTGGGGCACAAACTCCATTCTAGGCCCAAAAAAAATAAATTTTGTAACAAAAACTCAAAGAAGTAACTGAGCAAGCATAAGTTTAAAATTGTAATTAGTCATTACACAATATCATTGCACAACATCCATTAAAATTCTAATCAAATTACATAACCTTAAAGAGATCATTACACAGCATCCGCACATATCTAGGTAAATGTTGCTACCAGTTTCCATAAGAGCAACTTTAATTCATAGACACCCTTAAAAGACTTCATACATCAACCATGCAGAGCATTTGAAAACCAACGTCACAAGATCCATAACTACATTATCGCAAACATATGTTACTGATGTTTTCATTGCCCTTAAAAATTCTAATCAAATTACACATCACAGCATCATTATAACCATCAGATCAGATTAACTTAAAAAGGAACTTCAAAACCAAAAAGATCACAGAGAGTTTGGCATCTTTAAAACCTTCATCACCAATCAACCTTCAATCATCAATTGGTCTTATACTGAGATCATGTGGAGAAAAAACTGAAAAGAAAAAGAGAAGAGGAAAGTCTACAAACAAAAGAGAATAGAAGGGAAGAAACGTTAAAGGAGAGGAGAAAGGAGGACCTTACTTTGTACCTGGAGACTGGAGGAGATGTGGAAGCGGCAGCAGAGGGAGAGAAGTGAGATGATGGAGGCCAGCCGTGAGAGGTGGAGGCGGCGACATGATGTGAGATGATGGAGGCGCAGCCGTTGGATGTGGAAGGAAAGACGTGAGATGATAGGTGCATCGGTAGTGGAGGTAGAGGCGTTGTCGTGGTGGCGCTACCGATCGATGGGTGGTTCTTGTTGAGGCTTTGTGAAGTAGATTGCACAGATCTAGGAGTGGGCGGCGAGTGAAGAGAATAGTTAGGGTTAAAGGAATTGGGGGTTACCTACTTTTTATATGAATGGGTTAAAGTTAACTAGGGCAGTTATTAAAAGTAACTGGGGTTAGGTTAAAATATATATATATATATATATATATATATATATATTACCTACGGTCGGTTCGGTTTATATTGGTTTCAAAAATCCGAACCGAACCGACCAAACCGAATATGCGGTTTGGAAAAAAAAAACCAAACCGACTGTTTTTACGATCGGTTTGGACTTATTCGGATTGGTTGGTTTGGTTTTCACGGTTGGATCGGTTTCAACGGTTTAAATGTTCACCCCTATTATCAGCGCTAAATCTCCATATACTATAATCTCTTTTAGGCTTAGAGTCATCTCTAAACCGAAGATACAAGCTTCATAGTCAGCGGTATTATTAGTACCGTTGAAATTTAGCTTGATGGCTATGGGTGAATGGGCTTCGTCTGGTGAGGTCAACAATATTCCTACTGCAAAACCCTTATTATTCGCTACCCTTCAAAATACAACTGCTATAACACCCTAAAAATTTGAAGCTTTAACACCCGAACTTTTTCGGAGGATTATCACCCCAAACTCCCGGAGCGTTAAAACAATCACTACTTAATGACATAAAAACCTCGATTTCAAATAACTAACTATGAAAACCTAGGTCAAAGCTTCTAATCATCACAATTCCTTAAATCAATTTAAATCTTACCAACAAGCTAGAGAAGCTTACCCACGCAGCGTTCTTAATGATCAATACTAAAAATTAAATTTATTTGTTCGGCTCTAATCCATTCTCAGGCAACTTAATGCTAGCTATCACCTACGGAAAGAAAGTCAAAAGAGAGTGAGCTTTTAAGAGCCCAGTAAGGTTGATCAATGATTTAAAAGCAACAACGATTTGAACAAGTTTTTATATAGAATTAAATGATAGTTTTAAAAAGGAATTTCAAACAAAGCACAACATTTCAATATAGACGAACAATACGAATGATATATATATATATATATATATATATATATATATATATATATATATATATATATCATTCAAGTCAAATAACATCTTTTCAAAGGATTTTTTTGTTTTTTTATGAGATCATAACAATTCCTTATAAACATAAAAACGAGTATCATCTCAATTTCTTAAATCAGTAGTCATTCAAAACACTTCAGGTATAATAGAGATGGAAAATATTGAATATGAGCAGTACACTACAGCAAAGCCACCCCGACATTGCTTGATACGCTTTACATATGCATATGTACATTGACTAGTCTATTTAGGTAGTAGTTTAACCCAACCAACAAACCACCCTTATAATGCCAAAAATATGCACCATCCTTATAACTCCCAAATTACTAACTCATGTCAACATTTAGAAGGAGTCAACAAAATTGAAAATGCTTTACGATGAGCGAATCAATAAAAAGATGAAATGAACAATGGATTCCAAATAATCGCTCTAAGGCTCAAATCAGGGTTTTACGGACAATTGAAGAACATTTTATAAATCATTGTTTATCAGAATTTGCAAAACAATTAAGAATAAAACATATGAATTCAAAATGATGAGTTGGGTTCGGAGAGAAAATCCTTACCTCGATCCAAGTTAAGCAATGCTACTAAACCTCGATCAATAATCTCTAAATATATCTAGATTGGCGATTCATTTGTTAGAACACAATCTATGCTACAATATTATAAACCTAATATTAACTGCACACCACGTGCTCTCTTCTAACTCCGAAATAACACAACTCAAAGCGGTCCCGCACACAGCTAACCTAACCAAAATTCCTATGTACTCTTTAATGTTTAACGATACTCCAAATACATATTAAATTATAAAAAAAATATTTTTATAGCTTAAAACATTATAAAAAATCAAAATATGAATTTTCTAAAATTTTGAATATTTTCAAATTAAAATAATTTCTTTAAATGCAAGAAAAGCCCATAAATCGCCATACTTATTTCTAGCTAAAAATAAAGTCCCATCATTTTTTTAACAACTTAAAATATGTATAAAAATTATAAAATTAGAATTTAAAAAGCATTAAAAATGTTTTTAAATTATTCATTTTCTAAAATTAATGCAATACAGAAACTATAGCGAATCAACTCTAAAAATCACCAAAATTTATACTGTGACTCCTTTATACTATAAAAACATTACTCTAATTTTTCCAAAATATTTTCATTAGTTTTAAAGATTTCAAAAGATTTTACAATTCTGAACTTACAGAAAATATAAAAAATACCCACGTTTTCAGAAAATTATGAAAATTTGCCACAAATTTTAATATGGCCTAACGAACTGTATTGTAAAGTTTTACATGCTAATAATAATTGTGAACTAGCATATGCACGTGCCAAACTTAACGTCAACTCGTTACCCGATCTGTCTTTCCCTTTTTCTTCTTCCCTTCTTCGCTCGGTCTCTACTCCCTCATAGACCACTCACAACCCTTACACTTTATGCACTCAACGCACGCACATGCACACATCACTTACACACACAAAACACACACCTTAAAACACAATACACACACTTACACACATACACTCATGCACACAACACTTATACACAATCATACATGCATGCACACCAGTTCCCTACACTTCACACATCACACGCAATAGCTCCTCTTTTTGCTGTCCAACACATGCACAAACACATCCAGTCAGACACACCTACTCATATTACACATACACACAACATGCAATACACACAACACACACACGAGCATCCAACTCACATATGAGCTGCCTCTTGGCAACATCACCATGCACACACAGGTTCACACACAAAAAAGAGAGAGACAACACTCACTTCTTTCTTGTCTCTTCCACATACTCATGCACTCATGGTTACACTAAAAAACAAACACTCAAATGGGTTTACAAAAAAAAAACTCTCACCAAACAAACTGCACAAAAGAAATGGACACAGCTATTGCCTCACGCTGTACCTTCTCGTCTTTATTTTTCCAACACCCAACATAATGTACAACAATCACAGTAGCTCCCCCCTCCTTTCTTGCTGTATAATCCCATATGCAACACGTTTACTCACAGACACTTTTCACATTGATGTACTCACGCACCACTATTCACTCACAGTACACACACTCACGGTCACGCACAACACACAATGCTGCACCCATACTCTCCTCTCCCCTACACAATATTTCACAACGTACAACACAACCACTACCTCCTGGCAGTGGCTTCTTCTTGTTTAACACATGCACGCACATATGCACTCCCCAAAACCCACTTCACGACAGCCCTACTTTTGCCACAAAAATACATAGATACCCATTAATACACTCACCACTGTCTATCGGTAGCCATCAAAATCCAAAAAACCCCACGCATCTCACAAAACACTTACTTTCTTGCACAGCAGGCACTCCTTTCTCAAAGTTTCTTTACCATGCCTAGGGATGACAATTAGATCCGCACCCGGCAGATCTCCGCCCCGCCCCGCCCCGCCCCATTAGGAGCAGGTTATTTTGACTTTGACCGGGTTAGGGGCGGGTATGGTATTTTTTTAAATCCGCAGTGGGTCAGGGCGGGTATGGTGTTCTACCCAACCCGCCCCGTGACCCGTATATATATATATATATATATATGTATATATATATATATATATATATATATATATATATATATGTACATATATATATATATATATGTACATATATATATATATATATATGTACATATATATATATATATATGTACATATATATATATATATATATGTACATATATATATATATATATGTACATATATATATATATATATATGTACATATATATATATATATGTACATATATATACATATATATATATATATATATATGTACATATATATATATATATATGTACATATATATATATATATATATATATATATATATATGTACATATATATATATATATATGTACATATATATATATATATATATGTATCTATATATATATATATATATATGTATATATATATATATATATGTGTATATAAATATATATATATGTATATATATATGTATATATATATATATATGTATGTATATATATGTATGTATATATATATATATGTATATATATATATATATGTATGTATATTTCCGAACTCTAATTCTTTCTTTCTTCTCTTCACTCAGCAGACATAGCTACCGTCGCTACCTCCTTGGCTCCCTTTTCCTCCTTCTCTCCAGCAAGCTATCAACGTCCACCTCCACCTCGACGACCACCGTCCAGCTCTTCCCCATACCGTCTGTGGCCATCTCTACCTTGGCGACCACAATCCACCGTTCCCCCGCACCGTCGACTTCCACATCTCGGTGACCACTGTCCAGCGTAAATCGGTGTATCAAGATCTTATTTTGGTTTGATACTTCCACCTACGAGACTAACCTTTGGCTTTCGTCTAGCTCTCCTCCGTACATAACGCGGCCACCTCTATCTCGACAACCACAGACCACCGCTCCCCTTACAGATGGTGTCCACGTCCACCTCAGTGATCATTGTCCACCGTCTGTGTCCACTATCCACCGTCGAGGAATTAGCTTACCTAATCTTGTTTCACTCCGATCCTTCGTGATCTCTCTCTTTTGTTTTGTGGTTAAATTGTTGCCTTTTAGTTAGTTTTTCTTTTTTTTTGTGTTTTGTGAAGTGATGAATCAGTGTTTTGCGAAGTGATGAATCAGTGTTTTGTGAAGTGATGAATCATGAGAATTGTAGTGAAATGTGATTGATTACTTGCCTGAAATGACAAACCAAATGGAGTTTTAAGTGCTCAAGGGGAAGGGCGGGGCTAATCGGGGCGGGGACGGGATGGGTTTTTCAATCTTTGTTAGGGTCAGTTATGGTATCGTATATAAATAACCCGGTGGTAGGGCAGGCCGGGGCGGGGCGGAGTGGTGTTTTAGGGCTACCGGGGCTGGTGCAGATTTTATAAGATCCGCATTTGACCCGCCCCATTGCCATCCCTACCCATGCCCCTATACACATTTTCGTGAGCCTGCAATCACGGCCACCCTGGTTGTGACTTTCCTATGTCATACCCACATAAATCTCATGGCAGCCATTCTTACAGTTCTCATAAAACCTTGAATAATTAGATGGAATGGAGTAAAAGACCTACTTGAAAACTTGCCGGAAAACCTTTCTTCCGCTCTCTCCCCTCCTCTCTCTTTCTCAGCCGTTTTCAGAAAATAGGAATGAAAAATATAGGGTCGGCTGATTAACAAAGTCTTATATACATATAGTTAAACCCTAAGTTGGAATTTACCCAAACACCCCCCAATACTTTACATAGTTATTAAACTTTACCCGAACTTTCTTATTATTATGAAAAGGCCCAACGTAGTGCTTTATTATGAAAGATTAATGTACTAAAATAATTTAAATGGGTTGTTACTTAAACCTCGCTACACTATTCGTCGCTAATTAAAATATGGATGCTGAATTAAAAAAAATATCATCGCTAAAAATTGTTAATATAATATCAATGTTAATGATAAAATACAAAATTGTCTCTAAAGGCTTTTAAAAATATCATTAACGCTAATCGTCGCTGAAGACCTAAATCAATATCACCTATACTTGTTATCATTAAGCTATAAATTATTGTTTTTAAAAATTTATAGCTAAAGGTTACCGATAAAATTTCATTCATAAAAATCAACGCTAAATGTCGCGTATAAAAGTCTTCGCTTAAAAATAAATTAAACCACTAGGGAATATTAAGGTTCGAGGTGTTACAACTGCTACCTCATTTCCAATTCCACAACACAAACTATTTCATCTGAGAATTTTGCCTCCCATCTACTGGTATCCTCTGTCCAACAATCAGTTAACAAGTCAACCGCTGCCTTTCCCTAACATAATGTCAATTTCGGATAAGATTGGTTTAGGTACTTCATGGGATCTATTTTTGCCAATGGTCTAATAGGATAAGCCAAACATAATGCCTTAATCTTTGACACCAATCGAGAGATATGCATGTCTTCTCTAAGGCTAAGTAATTTACCTCTCCTTGGGTTAATTTCTTGCTAACATAGCTAATGGCTCTTTCAACCAAAGAATTCTCTAAATATTGGGTTAACATAGCTCCGGCAGTGGTATTGCTAATGGTTAGGTATAGCAATAAAGGGACTACAGGGTATCGTAGGGCTCAGGACTAGAGAGTTGCTGAGAAACTGATGATTTTGTTAAAGACTTCTTAGCATAAAGGGTTCCATTCTTTGGCTTCTTTCTTCAACAACTTGAATATTTACTTACAAATCTTGGTTAGTTGGCATATGAACCGGCTCATGTACTGAATCCTACTTAAAAACCTTCAGATTTCCTTCTCGCTTCTGGGTGTGGGCATCTCGATTATGACTTTGATCTTAGCCGGATCAACCTTTATTCCCTATTTGCTTACGTAAATCCTAACAATTTTCTAGCCGTGACCCTGAAGACGCACTTATGTGGGTTGAGCCTCACATTCTACAGCCTTAACCTCTCAAAATATTTTCTCAAGACTGTGCAATGATCTCCACGCTCCCTAGACTTGATGATCATATCATCAACGTACACTTCTACCTCCTTGTGAATCATGTCATGAAAAAGGGTGATAGGGGCTCTCTGGTATGTAACCCCGATATTCTTCAAACTAAAAGGCATTACTGTGTAATAAAAGGTGCCCTATGGGGTGGTGAAAGTTGTTTTCTCCTTGTCCTCAGGAGCCATCTTTATCTGGTTGTACCCTATAAAGCAATCTACGATAAAAACTAACTCGTGCTCTACATTGTTGTCTATGATTATATCTATGATGGGTAAGGGAAACTCGTCTTTATGGGAAACTCGTCTTTAGGGGAAGCTCGGTTAAGGTCTCTATAGTCAATACACATTCTGACCTGGCCTTGGTTTAGGGTCTGGTGTGATGTTGACTAGCCAGACAGGGTACTCAATTACTTGGATGAATATGATGTGGAGTAACCTCGTAACCTCCTCCTTAACCTTTAAGGACCACTTTTGTCTCAACTTACAGAGCTTTTGTTTAACAGGTATGCCTTTGATTAGGGTAGGAAGGTGGTGTTCAACAATTAGCGGGTCGATATTGGGCACGTGACTATATGACCAAGCAAATATATCTATAAATCCCTTTAAGAGTGCAGTGATTTCCTTTCTTTCTCTCTCATCTAGGCTAGCCCCTGTTTTGATTTCCTTTACATTTCCAGGCGTTCTAATGTTGACTTAGATTGTTTCTTCTACCTCTAGCTTGACTTGAATAGATTTCTTGTTTTTTCTATTTCTTTCATCATGTTTTTAAAAATATTTTTTCTCTTCTGGATCTATTTGTGACTCATCATTAATCATATTGATTAATTCATCATAATCTATACCAGCAGTCCAAGAATAATAGAAATCAATCATCATGTTGTTAATCAAAGGAGTCTGGGAAAACATGGTAGTTGAGCAAATTCAAATTGTTTAAAGTGAAATATGCACTCGATCTTCTGGTTCGGGAACAACTTTGGCAAGACGACCCTCTTCGGTAATCTCTCCCACAGTCAACGGTTCGTACTTAATCATCCAGTTTCGTGCATCGCACTGTGCTGCACATTAGGCTTGCTAGGTTCATAATCCCGTCGTCCACTTCATAGATAAGCACTTGGATATGCATAAGCATGCTGTCATTCCATCCTGGTCCATGAAATCCTTCTAGTCAGGAACATCCTCAGTACTAAGCTCGGTTATGATCAATATTTCCTCATCTTCAACCCATTCATAATCGTAGAAAATTTTCCATCCCTTAATCATCTTCCATATTTCCACATTATGCACAGCCTCCAAAAATCTGTAGAAAGGTCCACTCTCTCCTTCCTTAACAAAACATCCATTCAGGGTGGAAACCTTAGCTCTGCCTTTAAAGTTCATGCGTTGTCCGCTCTATTTGTTCTTTTTTTAGCCTGGACTACCTTTCTGATGGCTTCTTTCTTCTCCTTTTTGGTTGGCTTATATCATAACCCAAATTGGTTCTTTTTAATTTTAGGAGCTATAAAACTAGGAACTTTTTGGCAGTTTTGACCCAAACCCTTTCTGGGCAAGTAGTGTAGTTTTCTCAACATAGAAAGCACTATCATGTTATTGTAAGGGGCAAATGTGAGTAAGTTTTCAACGAGACAAACACCCTCGCATTCCAGGCACTGTAATGGGTTATCATTTCTGAATCCACTAGGCAAAACATCCAACGAGTCATGTGGAATTTAAACACTTTCATTGTCCTTTTCCACCTGTCCGATCTTAGGTAGCTGTGGATCGCTCATGATTGTAAGGATGGCCTTATCCAAAACAAACTTAACCTTTTTGCAATGTAGAAGGGATCGCACTACAAAATGTATACATGGCCTTCTCAGCAGAAGATTGAATGCAACCGATATATCCAACACCTGAAACTCAACTTCAAAACTAATAGTTCCAATAGTCATAGGGAGCTTGACAGTACCAATAATCTCTCTCTTGGTATTGCTATAGGCTCGGATGACCCGGTTAAAATGGGTAAATTCTAAGCGGTGGATGCAGAGGGCTTGAATAATGCGGAAGGGGCAAACATTCAAGGCAGAACCATCTTCTATGAGGATTTAGTGAACCCTCTTATTAAGTGCTCGCACTGTGATGTGGATCGGATAATTGTGACCAGGTCATGACTTGGGAAAATCTAATTCAAAAAAGGTGAGGAAATTTTCATAATGAATAGCCCCTTGCTTTTTGGACAGGTCTTAAGGCTGGGTTTGGATAGGTATTTGGGCCTTGTTAAATAGCTTTATTAGGGCTTCTCTGTGGGATTAGGATGCGGATTATTACCCTAAGATGGAGATGTTTGCCTAGGTTTGATTCAATTGTCTCAACATTTCATGGTGAAGGGTCTTGAGAAAATAATGGACCGGATGTGGTTGGTTGGAGGACGTTCCAGTATACTTGACCTAATCAAGTTACGTGGGATAACTCGGCATTGGGCCTGAACATAAAGCTCATTCTTTCATCATACTCTTCCTTGACAGTGAAGACCTTGCCTTCTATCAACTCTTCCCATGTGATGACATCACAAAATTGCATAAAGAATCACACACTGCAACTAATTGAACTTGCTGGCTGACTGGAACAATAAATTTGGACGGATCTATAACTGGTAGGCTATCATCAAAGATATTAACCCTGTGAGGTGGCAAGGGTTTTTTTTTGGACATTAGGTTTAGCAGGAGGAAAAACTTCACCCTTGTCGATGAGGTCTTGGATTGCGTGCCTAAACATTATGCACCTTTCTATAAAGTGTCCCTTCCATTGATAGTAAGTGCAGAATGCATGAGTTTCGTACCCTTCAGGTACCACTAATGGCATAGGGGTAGGCGACAGCTTAGACATCATGCCCCTCCTCAACAACTATTCAAATACCTTGGGCAGCGTACATTCAACGACGTGAACTTCCTCCTAAGCTCTTTGGAGGCCTCCCATGACACTAACTGAGGCATTTGCACATTGTTGACATTATTGGCATTGGTTGGCTTTGGCTGTATATTAGCATTCCTTGTACCTACTCGATATACGCCAGGCTTTGATTCACGAGAAATGGTCCCCATTTTGATGGCATTTTCTATATGTATGAGGGATCCCATAAAGGCCTTGAACAAGGTGTACGTGGTAGTGACCGAAGATAATGTCATGGTGTACAGGGAGCATAGTATTCGTATGTTCCTCCTCTATGGGGCCGTTCACCATCTGAGCGACCTTGTTTCTCCATCTCATAACAAAGGCAGACACTGATTTCCTTGGCTCATGTTTGGTGTTTTCTAAATCACTTTGGGTAATGTCCAAGTCGGGGGTATTGTATAGGTATTGGTTCACAAACTCTCTTATAACATCCTTCCAAGTTCGAACTTGAGCTCCATCCAAAGTGAAGAACTAATGAGAGGCAGCTTCAATGAGAGTACTAGTTCTGATTTATCCATAGGGTGCTAGTGCTCGCTTGTACATCTTGATATGGATCTTAGGATCTATTGTCCCTTCGAACTTGTCCGACTCCGGTATCTTGAACTTAGAGGACAACCTATCCTCGAGGTTCATGGTTAGGGCGCTGAGGTCTAAATGGTCACTGGCTCTTCTTATTCGGGCTATTTGGGATTCAAGCATCGACAGTTTATTTTTCCACTCCGGAACTACGGGTTTCAATTCTTCATCCTCAAATTCATACTGTCAGTCAAACTCATGACCTTTCTTCTTGTCATCATTTTTCTCTGTTTAAACTTCATTCTCTTACTCTTTCCTACCTTCCTTTTGAGATGGTCTATTTCTTCGTTGTCCTAGATTACTGATTTGCCAAGGCTGGTCAGGGCGTTGAGTCTAAAAGGTCATCAGCTCTCCTTATTCGGGCAATTCGGTACTCAAGCGCCTCCAGTTTATTTTTCCACTCCAGAACTACAGGTTTCAATTCTTCATCCTCAGACTTATACTATTAATCAAACTTGAAACCTTTCTTCTTGTCATCCTTTTTCTCTATTCTAACTTCATCCTCTTGCTCTTTCCTACCCTTCCTTTTGAGATGATCTATTTCTTCGTTGTCCTAAATTGTTGATCTGCCAAGGTTCCAAAATTGTTCTGAAAATATTTAAGTAACTTGCTGATAATATGGACAAAGTCTGCCATATGTGGCAATTCTTTGGCTATTAGGGCCGCGTAAGCTTCACGAATGAGTCCTGATACCAAGCACACTTACCATAACTTTACAGAGAAACTTTTCAAAAATTTAATCACATAGACCACACATAGATCGAGTTGGCTAGCGTATACCCCATGGGAGATTTTTCGAGGTGCTTTTGGATTTTTGAAAGTTGGGGGGATACGACTGACTATCCGTCCGATCATTCAGAGTGGAGAACCAGCCGGTTGATCTGTGGGATTAGGGTTTTATTTCTGAATTTTTATGGGAAAGGATAGGTTCTGACTACCCGTCGGATGTACTGGCTGGTTGGTCAGTATGGTGAGGGTTTGTTTCTGAAAATTTTGTGAAAGAGGATAGGTCTTGACTAACCGTTCGGTTATCCAGGTGGATAAACCAACCAATTAGTCAATGGGGTTACGTTCGGTCACCTGGGTGGTAAACTGGCAGGTTGGTTAGTGGATTGGATTAGTGTATAAAACACCAACTTTTAATATTTTTTTTAGCGCAATGTACTTACTGACTAACTGTTTGGTTAGGAGTACAGTAAATTAACCAGTTAGTCATAGTCTAACCTTCTTTGCGAGATTACCAGTTAGCTCAAGAACATTGCATGGTTTCCCTACCAAGATGTCATAGGCCAATATAAGTACTCTCCAAAAAAGGGTAAAACACTAAATGGTCTGGGTGTGTGGATCTCTCAACCTCGATGTAAAGTCACTCATGCGACTCGATTGTACCATGTACCTCCAATCCGTAACTCAGGTAACTAATAGTGGGCGATCACCAGTACGTGTACATGTCATTTAATATATCAAGAAACCAGGAAGTCCCTTTAGTATAAGGTTGTTGAGCTGAAGGTACAGTTGACAGATCGCCTTGGTCCAAGGGCTTCAACTGTTGCCCTCGAGTGGGTGGTTCATGAAAATACGTGGGCGTGTATGGCACATACAAAGAAAAGCACAAGTACCACAGTTATATCACATTGTAAACATTATACAACACAAAGAATATAAAACAAGGCCAAAAATAATAGAAAATTTTTCAAGTCCTCTTAATTTTTAGTCCCCAACAGAGTCGCCATTATAGCGAACCTCCAAGGAAAATCCCCAAAAAGGATTTTAGGGATCGCTATCTTATTATGTTTAAACTAGAAAAATTAAGGAAAAATAATCAACAAATTACTCTAAAATGTCCTAAGGACTAACTAATCTATCAAAAACAGGGACATGAGTTCGAGGACTAAGTTATGCAGTGGGAAGGTGTTAGGCACACGCTACACCTTTTCGGTCTCTACTTCATTTCTATTGAGTTTTGACCTTTAAAACATATAACAAGTAAAATGCGCATTAACACAAGCCTTAAGTTTATTTTTTTATTTTTGAACTCGACATTGACGGTCGAATGGCATACGTATTCTTCGGACTTGCCGAAATCAAAATCATCAGAGTTTAGACTGAGAAATAAAAAACTCTTTTTATGATTTTTGAAATAGAAATATGATTGCAGGAAATGGGAGACAATTCTAGACTAGAAAGCTATTAAAAGTTGCCTTGGGAATTTGCTTGTCTGGGTGACTCGAAAACACTCTTCGAAAAATCCACAATGCAACTAGAATAAAAAAGACATTTAGGGACGGATATCTTCGTCACTAAAAATCCTCTATTCGTCGGAAAACAGTCTTTTAGTGACTGACTCCCCGTCACCAAAAATCTCGTCGCTAAAAGTTTATAGACAGATTCTTTTAATCCGTTGAAAAATTTTCAACTTTTAGCGAGGGATTTAATTACCTTTTGCCATGGGGAAGTCCGTGTCGCTAAAGATAATTTATGTAATTTATTTTATTTTTATTGTTTTTAAAATTAATATTTAAAAATATTTCTAGTTACTAATGAAGGACCTTAGCGACAAAAAGTCCGTCGTTAAATGTCACAAGATTTTTGCGACGAATTGTCTGTCGCTAAAGGTCCGTCTGTGAAACCTTTAGCCACGGAACATTCCTTTGCTAAAAACCTGCAATACTGTCTTTTTAGATTTTTAGCAAGGGAAAAAATCTATTGCTATACCATTTTTTTTTGCGTCCCGTAATTCAAATCCAACCATACAATAATCATCCACAAGGCCATCCAAAATAATTGATGATCTATCATAAATTATTTAACCCTAAAGTGATAGTTATTGCATGCATACATACAGTAGTCAAATTCTATTCTAATTTAACACAAAATACACACACACACACACACAAAATGTGATAATGTGAACCAAGTATTCAACATCCGTCAAGTACAAGAGCAGGAATGGGCTAAAAATGGAGGAAGGGAGGGAAGCCATAATTCCAAGAGGGGACGGAAGGGGAGGGGAGGGGAGGGCTCATTCATCATCAATAGCAGCATCCGGACCCTGCTCATCGTCGTCCATGGGGAAGTCATCCGGATCTTGCTCGGACTTGGACTTGGAAGCATTTCCCTACATTAAAAGCACGTACATATACTCGTTAGTAATTATATATAACACTTAATTAAATGACCAATTGAATTCACTAATACTAACATATTTGTACCTGAGGTCCCTCATGATCCTGGCCACCTCTCGAGTAGCGCAACGAATGTATGCCAAGTCTAATTGTTGCTTCGTAGTTGGTATCTCTTGTAATGCCCGAAATTATTATTATTATTATTATTATTATTATTATTCTTTTCGGACCAAAATAATTTTTTTATTGACGAAGTCTTGCTTAGCATTGGTATTTTCTTAATAGAGTGACTTATAGCGACAATTGGTGAAGCGACCCTTGAATTTCCCAGACCATCTGGAAACAGCGGAGCGCAGAAAGGGAGCGAGGGAGATCTCTGGCGATCAAGAAACACTTTGGTAAGCTTGCTTGGAGAATTAAGTTCATGTAAATATATATCTCGGGTAGGTGTATAAATGGGTGAAAGGGGCTACAGTGTTTACAATATATGATGTGCAGTGAAGGGTAATGGCTGCGGTTAACCCAGACACGAGAGAAAGGAGCGATTGTGCAGCCATGGGCTGCCATGTTATTGTCTGTTGATGAGTAAAAGAGAGAAGGGTGCTACGCTTTGGCGAGGGTGAGTTGTGCGGGTGTTTGCAAGTGGGTTGTAGTTTCGCGTGATAGAAGAACGAGAGGGATGGTCACCACGGCAGCCATGACTACCGAGAGAAAGAAAGGAGCGTGGGCAGCCACGGACTGCCATGTGAGAGGGAGAGTGGGCTGTGGGAAATTTGCAGAGCATGTGCGTGTTTTGTATTTTTTTTAAAAAACCCAGCTGAGTGCGTGTGTTGTTTTGGCGTAACCGCGAGAGCATGGGTTGTATGGATGCTTCTGTCTGTTCGTGTGAGACGGTGGAAGCAGTGGTTATGCGTTGTATGTACTATATATATGTGTGTTATGAGAGTTTAGTGTGTGAGTTGTATATATATAAGAGTGTATAAGTATATTGCATGCATGTATTGTGGGTGTAATGTTCATGGGTGTATGAGAGAAGGAGGGAGGAGTTGAAGATTCAACAGTGGGTTTGGCTGTGTAAGTGTGATTGTGTGTGCATTGTGTATGTGTATAAATGATTGATGAGGAAGAATGAATGGAAGATGGCAGTGGTGTTAGAGTGCAAGTGGGTTGGCAATGGTGTATATATGGTGAGCATGTAAGGTGTGTTAAAGCTGTGTTAATGGAGTGCACTGGTATATGTGGAATGTTTGTGCGTGAGAGGGTGGAAGAATGATTGATGAGGAAGAATGAATGGAAGTCGGTAGTGGGTGTTAGAGTGCAAGTGGGTTGGCAATGGTGTATATATAGTGAGCATGTAAGGTGTGTTAAAGTTGTGTTAATGGAGTGCACTGGTGTGTGTGGACTGTTTGTGCGTGAGAGGGTGAGGGGGAGGGGGGGGGGGGGGGGAAGACCCACGGCCATGAGGCAGTGGGTGTGAGAGAGAATGAGATTGTGTTATTATATACATGTGTGGGTGTGGTGTGAGTATATTGGTATGTCTATGCGTATGTATAGTAATATAGGTGCGGCTGTGTGAATCTACATGTGTGTGGGTATTGTGTGTATGAGGTGATTTCGGGTAAAGGAGACGGGAGTGTGCTTGAAGAAGAAGATGTTGTGCAAAGAGAGGGAAGAACCTTGGTTTTGAAAAGAAATGAACGTAAAAGCGTCGCTAAAGGAAAGATTTTTTCTAAGCAGTTCCTTTCCTAATTTTTTTGATAAATCCAGGAACTTATTTAAATGAAGTTCTAAAGAGTCACTCATATTATTTTTGCAAGATCTACAACCTGGAAAATGTTTCTATTTTTCTGAGTTTGCAAGCATGCTAACTAATTTTATCCGAACAAGGAATTTTGGGATATTTTAAAGTAGTAAATTAAGTTAATAAATTCTAAAACTTTGACAATAACCACGTGTAGCTAAAATAGTATATTTTCCAAAGTTTCAAAAGTTTCTAAAATCGTTTGCTATTTTTGACATTGTTAGTGGACTAGCGCTCAATCGGATATCGGGTAGCGCTTTACTATTAGAAACAGATTTAGGCAAAGTGAAAAACAATAACTCCTATTATTTTGGGGAGACCCTCGATGTGGAATTTTATCGGATTTTTCTGGGCATGGGAAGAGTCTCAAATAATCTTATTTTTGAAAACAGGTTTTTGAATTATTTGGTATAGTGAACAAAAAACAATTCAGCCTAGAACTTTACAGTGATCTAAAATTACTATGGCTCTTGAATGTCTAAAAATTTGTGGCATTTCTGATGCCGTTTGATATAATTTTGAAACAGGAACATTAGCGCACAAATTACGGAGTAGTTTAGGGTTCCGAGCGGAGAATTTCCAAAAAGGTCATTCTTGTCCGAAAAATCCATCTAGTTGTCTAAAAAGATTCTTTTGTGTTATTTATAGGTGTGTAACGGACCAACGGTACGTTGGGCGTTGAGGGTAAATAGGTATTTTATGGAAGTCTAGGGGTAGTTTAGTAATTTTATTCACTTGGGAGAGACTTAATACTTAGGCATACTCCAGCATCAATGAATAACATCCGTATGATTTTTTTATTTAGGTTTCGATAGACAATAGCTAGGACCGGCTTTTAAGCAAACACAAGAACCAGCTATTGAGCGTGGTAAGTACTCTTGCAATGTTTTTCTGTATACTCTATTTGCAAAGTATATAAACGTACATATGAATTGATCAAATTAAAGTTTAAAGTCTTGTTCTGCACATGTTTTATTGCTAATCATTTGACGAGAAATTTAGTTTAAAAGAATGTCATGGAATGCTATGTGAATAGTAAATTTACACTAAGTACATATTGAATGAGATACGAAACTTGATTTGGTTACTGTGCCCCATATCCAACGGAAGAATGTTGGATTTCGAGTCGTAGTCAACTGCGCTTCTACATTGATGGACAGTACTATTGCTGGTGTTTCGCCCTTGCGTCCACAAACTATTATCTCAGGTGTAGGAGAGATTTCAGGCCCTAGTCAGGAGGCTCATACGCTAACTACAACACACATAAGTAATGAAATATTTGTGATAGATGCAAAGGAATTCCTTGATGATTATACTCCGATTTGAAAACCTTTTCTGAAATTTCATATATATGTATATACATTGAAGAATATTTTGCGGTGGTGACTTTGAATTCCTGATTTTGTTAAAACTGAAATCCATGGCATGTTTTGAAATCCTCAAATCTATTTTTGGAGCATGGTTGTGTACTTGCTGGGCTTTCGCTCATTCCTTATTTTTGAGGTGATGACCTAAGGGAATCAGATCCGTATGAGCAACACGAGGGAGGAATGCCCGAGGAAAACCAGTAGATTAGTAAAGTGTTTATCGTTCAAAAATTTTAGCTCTATAACTAATGTAGGGAGCTTAAGTCTTCTCGAGTTCTTAAAATTTCAAGGACATGTAATTAGGGTTTTATTTGGGATTATTGGAAGTTTGTGAGTTGGATTTAAATTCCACGTTACATGTTATAGTAAGGCCTGGTAGTGCCCTCGTGGGTGTTCAAATAGGCCTGCGGCGGGTCACGTGCCTAACTCATGGGCTCACCCGTGGGTTCGGGTCGTGAGAGAAATGGTATCATAGCTTTATAGTTTTGGGATATTAGAGTTTAAGTAATGATCCCGCTAGTTAGGTTATATGATTCTATAAATTAGAATCTAGGAGGCAAAGTCAGGGGGTAGGAAGGAAAAAGGAACTCTGTCTAAAGAGAAGATTGGATTTTTTGTATGCTTTCTTGCAAATATTGGTAATCGATTAAGTCTTTGAATCGTAGAATAAGAGGTACTGTGTTAATGGAAGTTATCTATATGATATTTGTGTGATGATAGGATTATGGCAAACTGGAGCTAGGATAGTCTGTCGATCGAGGTTAGTCAGGTGACCTCTGAAGGATCCATAGATTCTAGCCTGACATCGTACATTAGAAACAAGAAACTGGGAAAGCATCCCAGCGAGGAGATGATAGATTCTGAAAAGAGGATGATTCCACCAAAAAAAGAGATAAAATGGTTAAAGGAAGAGGTTAGAGTACTGGAGACCCAATTGGAGAGTATGAGGATCAGACATAACCTTAGCTAGGAGCAAAGACGAAAAGACTATAACTATTATTTTGGAAAAAAGTCAGAATTACAAAATCGGTTGGGAGATAAAGATAACTTTCTCCCGAGCCGAAGTACAGGAGTGGATCCAGGAGTGAGAAACCTTCATTCAACCAGCAGATGATCAGGTTGAAGGATGAAAGAGGAGGAGTAGTAACTAGATTAGGAAAATAAGCAGAGTGTGTCTCTTTCTGTTGGACTCATTGTTTTAGAGAAGTATCTTTGAAACCTTAGGGAATAAACTACACTATTAATTGAGTTATATTTTGATTCTATTATATTTGAGTTATTCATTATAGAAGTTCTAGCATGAATGTAAATTATTGAATCACTTACACATTTCTGGGTTAAGGAAAAGGAATGATGTAGAACAAACTTCATCGAAATAGAACATGCACAAAAAAAAATTAAAATTAAAAAATTATTACCGTTATGGAAAATTGAATATGATTAGAAATCAAAGTTCTTACGAGAGTTTCCTTATAAGTTGAAAAATAAATGGCATAAAGAAATGGAGCACAAAGTGATGACGTGTTTAGGATGGTGGAGAACCTCGTTAGGGTCATGAGCACCATGTAACTGCAACTGGAGTTCGCCAATCAAAAAGTTCAAAAGGATGGACCTGACATCCTTCTTCGGCACCAATGATCCCTTCAAGGCTGAGTCCTGGCTATCAGACTTGGAGGACATTTTCCAGGTTCTGGGTTGCACCGAGAGACAAAGGGTAATATTCGCAGTGTCCATGCTCAAAGAAGAGGCCAATCAGTGATGGAAGTCTACTAAATGGGTGAAGGCTAACAAAGTGGAGAATATGGAATGAGAAGGTTTTAAGGAATTATTTCTCAAGAAATATTTTTCCCAGACCGTAAAGGAACAACTAGAGCTGGAATTCATATAGCTGGTCCAAGGGAACCGCTCGGTTAAAGAATACGAGACCGTATTCACTCAGTTGTCTCAACACGCTACTCACATGGTGGACACCGAAGCCAAATGGGCAAGAAAATTCGAGAAAGGACTGAGGCTCGGCATCTGGTCTCATATCTCTACTTTGAGATTGGTGACTTATGCAGAGGTGATAACAGAGCCTTAATTGCGAAAAGGGACAGTGAACATCTGTATAGGCTGCGGGACCAACAAAGAAGAGAGCCAGAAATAACGAACCTCACAAGAACAGCATGTCCGGTGATACCTCCAAGCGCCCAAAACCTCAAGAAGTGAATAGATGAGTGCTACCTTAATGATGGAATGAACACAGACAAGGGCCAAGTAATAGAGTGCCACCACAGCAAAGAAATGACCCATGACGGAATGTTCAAAGGAATCCAACAACTAAGAGAGGTGGACAAATCGGAACACATTAATGTAATAGATGCCAACGCTTCCATTTGGGACAGCCATGTCGGTGAGGGACAAATAGATGTTTTGAGTGTGGCCATGAGGGCCATCTAGCTAGGAATTGCCCCAGGGTGGGACATCAATACCAAGTAAAGAATGACGCAGCGAAGCCCAGGGGAACGACTAGAGTGTTCGCTAAGACTCGACAAGATGCGCAGGCTTCGGACTCAGTGGTTACTGGTACATTCTCTATTTCTTCCACATTTGCAAAAGTATTGTTTGATTCCGGCACTATTCATTCATTTGCATCACGTACTTTTATTAAACATTTGGACAAGCATCTAAAACTCTTAGATGTGCCGCTATGAATTGCTACCCCAATGGGTGGCTCGGTTGTTGCGGACCAAGCGGTCAAAAACTGCCTAATAAAAATTAAGGGAAGAGAACTAGCAGTGAACATAATTTGTTTAAATATGTTGGAGTTTGATGTTATACAGGGGATGGATTGGTTGGCAGCATATCATGTTTTGTAGATTGCTTCCATAAGAGAGTGACTTTTAACATCCCAGATTAAGATTACTTATTTTTTCAAGGATCTAGTATTGCACCCCCTCCACCTATGATTTATGCCTTATAGGTGAACCGACTCTTTAGGAAAGGTTGTCGTGGGTACTTGGCTTAAGTTATAGACACCCAGCAAAATGAGTTGAAGCTAGAGGACATTTCGGTGGTGAAAGAATTTCCTGAGGTGTTTCCCGAAGATTTACTGGGGATGCCACCTGATAGAGAAGTGGAATTTAATATTGAATTGATTTCGGGGACTGCCCCTATCTCTAAAGCACCATATCATATGGCACCCGTGGAATTGAGGGAATTAAAGACACAACTGCTCCTGACAAAGGATTTATTTGCCATATATATATATATATATATATATATATATATATATATATATATATATATATATATATATATATATATATATATATATATATATATATATATAAACTGTGTGCACGTGTGGTGAGTTGTGTGTTTTAAGATGTGTAAAAACCAGTGTATGTGCATGTGTCTGTATGTGGGTGTGTGACTGTGTATATATATTCAGTGTGCTTGGTTAAATATATATGTGGATGCACTGTGTATATTAGTGTGTATATTGACTGTGTGTGAGTTGTGCAATATGTGGATGTGCGATACTATGTGCATGTGTGTGTGCTAAGGGAATAAAGTGTAAGGGTTGTGAGTGTTATGTGAAGGAGTAGAGACAGAGTGCAAAGGGGAAGAAGAAGGGAAATACGGATCCGGGTAACGGGTTAACGTTAAGTTTGGTACGTGCATATGTTAGTGCACGGTTATCATTAGCACATTAAACTTTACAGTATAGTACGTTAGGCCAAATTAGAATTTGTGGCAAAATTTTATAATGTTCTGAAATTGTATGTATTTTTAATATTTTATGTTAGTTCAGATTTGTAAAATTATTTTGGAGCCTTTAAACTCATGAAAATGTTATGAAAAAAGTAGAATAATGTTTTTATGGTATAAATAAGTCTCAGTTTAAGTTTGGTGATTTTTAGAGTTGATGTGTTATCATTTCTTCATCCCATTAATTTTAGAAAAATAAAAAATTTAAAAGTAGTTTTGATGTCTTTTAAATTCTAATTTCAATTTATATTTTTATAAGTACTCTAAAGCTGTTAAAAAATTATGGAACTTTATTTTCACCTAGAAATAGTTATGGCTATTTATGGGTTTTTATTACATCTAAAGAAATTATTATAATTCAAAAAATATTCAAAATTTCAAAAAAAAATCATATTTTGACTTTTTATATTGTTTTAAGCTATTAAAGTGTTTTATTGTAATTTATTATAATTTTTAGCGTACCGTTATGCATTAACGAGCATACATGATTTTCGGTTAGGTTGGTCCTGTGCGAGACCCACTTTGAGTTGAGCGATTTTGGAGTTAGAAGTGAGCATCGTCTAGGTAGTGAATATTAGGTTTATAGTATATTACTATAAATTGTGTTCTAACATATGGATTGCTAATCTATGTTTATTCAGAGAATTTTGATAGAGGTTGTGTAACATTGCATAGCTTGGATCGAGGTAAGGAATTCTATCCGAAACCCCATTTCATATGATTGGTATCATATATAATTTTTTGAGTTATCATCAAATTGTTGATGAACTATGATATTTTATTTTTCATGAAATTATTTTCAATTGCCCATGAACCCCTAAATTGAGCCTTAAAGCGATTGTTTGGAATTCATTGTTCATTTCATCTGTTTATTTATTCGCATATCGTAAAGCATTTTCAATTTTATTTACTCTTTCTAAATCTTGACGTGAGTTAGTAATATAAGAGTTATAAGGATGGTGTGTATTTTTGGCATTATAAGGATGGTCTTTTGGTTGGGTTAAACTAGTACCTAAATGAACTAATCAGTGTACATATGCATATGTAAAGCGTATTGAACACTGCCAGGGTGGCTTTGTTATAGTGTACTGCTTCTGTTCAATGTTTCGTGTTTCTATTTTATTGCTCCTGAAGTGTTTTGAAATGATTATCAATGTTTCCTGTTTTTGTTTTACTACACTTGAGGTGTTGAAGTATTTTGAAATGATTATTGATTTAAGGGATTGAGTTGATACTCGTCCCTATGTTTATATCGAAATGCATCGGTTTTATTTGAAAAATCATTTTTAATTTTATCATTTTGACTGTAAATGTAAAATCGTCTGTATCGTTTTGTTATTTTAAATCTTTGATCAATCTTACTGGGCTCTCAAAAGCTCACTCTCATTTGCATTCCTTGCCACAGGTGATAACCAACAATATGATCTTTGGAGTGATTAGAGCCTATTATAGGACTGGAATTTTTATTATTTCTTTTAGTTAATCCCCTGCGAGGGAAATAAATGTTTAACTTTGTTTCCCGAGTATTTCAATTTTAGTGTTTTATTTAAGAACAATGACATTGAGAGTTTGAGTTTTTTGTAGAAGCTCTGATACACATTGGGGCTTTCTTATCAAATTTAGGTAATTAAACGATTAAGTGATTGATTGATCGATTGTTTAACATTCTGAAAAATTTCGGGATGTTACATTCAATCCTTTTGGAAAGTCTAGCACATCCTGGAATGTGCATAAAGAAGCTTTACATGATTTTGTTGTTGCTTGTTCCAAGGCCGAAGAGTCCTGGTAAGGACATAGATGTGTGTTTAAGGTCGTTGATTGATGAACTCAAACTGCTATAGGATCGTGGACTTGAAACTTATGATACATCTCTTAAATAGAACTTTCGAACGAGGGCTATTTTGATATGGACTATACACGATTTTCCCGCATTGGGAATTACGTATGGCTAGAGCACATGGCCTATTCTCATTGTCCCATATAACTCTCTCCCTAGAATGTGCATGAATAAGACCTATATGTTTTTGTTGTTGCTTATTTTAGGGCCGAAAAGTCCTAGTAAGAACATATATGTGTATTTAAGGTCGTTGATTGATGAGCTAAAACTGCTATAGGATCGTGGAATTGGAACTTATGATGTATCTCTTAAATAAAACTTTCAAATGAGGGCTGCTTTGATGTGGACTATGCATGATTTTCTAGCATTGGGAATGAAGTGTGGCTGGAGTACACATTGAAAGTTAGATTGTCCTGCTTGTATGGGCATGAACTCTGGTTATATGCTAAATCAAAGCATAAAGGCTTTGTGGTTTGGATGTCACCGTAAGTTGTTGCCACTAGACCATCAATTCTGAGTTTGACGGAACAATAGAGCGCGAGGTTGTCACACTAGACTATCCATCAGGTGATGAAGTACTTTTACACTTACAGGCACTTGATACTTACATACCATACTGAAAGGGTGTGCCGGGATCAGAAGATTTCAGGATATGGAAAAGAGCTCAATTGGAGGAAAAATTGTATTTTTTTTAAAAGTTAGGCTATTGGAGGACACTTATTATTCGAAACAACATGAATGTGATGCATACACATTGAAAAGAATGTTTTTGATAATTTGTTCAACACAGTCATGAATGAAATGGGAAAATCGAAAGATCGCCTTAAAACAAAGAGAGATTTACAACAGTTGGGTGTACGGCGTGAATTGCATCATGTTCAAGTCAGTGGGAAGACGATACTTCTGAAAGCACTGTACTATCTAAAAAACAAACAAGTAGAGAATATATGTCAGTGAGTTAAGAATTTGAAGCTTTCGGATGGGTATGCATCCAACATATCTCGTTGCTGCAATGTATCAAAGTATAAGTTCCAATGGATGAAGAGTTATGACTGTTATGTATTTATGGAAAGATTTATTTCTATTGTCTTTCAAGAATTGTTGCCAAAGATTGTATGTGAGACTTTGACGGAATTATTTCATTTCTTTTGAGATAAATATTCTTTAACACTCCAAGTAGGTAATATGGAGGTGGTTGAGAAGAACATTGTAGTGACAATATGCAAGCTCGAGAAAATCTTCCCACCATCCTTCTTTGATTCAATGGAGCATTTACTTGTTAACTTGGTGTATGAACCTAAGATGAGCGGACCTCTGTAATATCGGTGGATGTGTCCATTTGAGAGGTAATATTTTAACTCTTTGTTGTTCACTTATACACAATGCAGACTCTATTATCTTTGATAATTTGGTTAACTCTATTCCATAAATTCTAGTTTCATGTTTCATCCGAAGAAAAAAGTTCGTAATAAAGCTCATGTCGAGAGCTCAATTGCTGAGGATTACATAATTGAAGAGCTTGTCAATTTTTGTAGCCAATATTGTTGGCCTAATGTTGAGACAATGTTAAATCAACTAGGCCGAAATAAGTCCAGAGCCAACACAAATTTAGAAGGACAATTATCAATATTTAAACAGTCAGGTAGTCCATTTTGACGAACTCGTACTCGGCGACTAATGCATGAAGAGTATAGTGCTACAACAATATATGCCCTTCTATAAACTGTGAAGAAGTTTCATCTTTCTTTGAAAAAAATTAATATATTCAAATAATTATTGTAAACACTTGAAAATGTGTGAGAGTTGGGTTAACTATATTGGTTTGCAGTGAGTTCGATGATGTATCTCAAATCACTGATCTCGCTAGACTTGAATCTCATTGAAAATTGTAATTTCTTGAGTGGTTCAAAAAATGTGTAAGTCTGAAACCAAATTATACTACATCTTATAGTTATGTGATTTATTTGTATGCGGATATATTCTTTATTTTTTTCGTCTTCTATAATAGGTTCAATCGGTCGACAAACGAGTAGACTCCCGCTTGAAAGTACTAGCTCAAGGCCCTTGTAGGCAAGTATTTTGTCAAGGAGGCTTTATCATCAACGGGTTTAGGTTTGACATAAAAGATGATGACCGAACTAAACAAACTCAAAATAGTGGAGTCTTGGTCAACGACGAGTATTATGAGAATTTCATGGATTTTCATGGAGATCTTGATGAGATTGTTTAGCAGCATATCTCAGTGGCCAAAATTGCTCGGCAATGTTCACATGTACATGGTTTGACATTACATGCAATAGAGGAATGTGTGTTAGCTCACAAGGGATTGTAGATGTCAATATCAAGACTTGCATCAGATGAACTGTTTGTGTTTGCTAGTCAAGTTTCACAAGTGTTCTATGCGGAAGATGTCGCAAACCTAAATCTCACTGGTTTACTATTATCAAGTCCAAAAGATTGCTAATTTCATATGATTGTGAGGTAGACACCTATCAACCTCACCAAGCACCTATCTTGGTACCCGTTGAAGTCAACAACGAGGAGAAGCATCTTCTTCTTCAACCAATACTTTATCTAGGAGAAAAAATTGTAGATGATGAAAAGGAAGCTGTAGAAAGTATTGAACATGATGAGGATGGCTCTACTGATGAAGAGGATGAATTATTGAATAAAAAGGATGATGAGTCTCAAGAAGAGAACAACGATGAGTCTCAAGATGGAGATGATGATGACCCTTAGAGTCATGATTGACTTGTAATATCGTAACGTTTTTGACTTGTAATAAGTAACTTGAATATTTCACAGAGTTTTACAGTAGAGTACAATTATCTTTCCTATTGTCTTGTACTTGATAACTTCTCAGTAATATGTTAACTTACTCGTTCGTCCGGTTCATAGTAAAGAATCTATATACTAACATAGAATTCACCATAACTTTCTACTATCATATATGAACAGATTAGGAGCTATTCACGGTCGGGGAATGCCAAGCTGTGTGTTCGCTGATGGCTGAGGAGGCTGTATTGCCTGTGGATGACGAAGCACGAAGAATGAGCATCCAACAGTCCCAACCCCCTGCCCTAGCCCTCCCAACCACACTCTGATTCTCGTTCATCAGTAGGTTCGACGACATCAGCTATAATTGATATTAGCATTTCAACAATGTCTACCTTATTTTTAATTTATATTTGAACCAATTTAATGTTAGCATCTTGTAGGATCTCATCAAGGTTGTGGACCCAAACGAGGGGTGCACATTGATCCCCAGAGGAAATAGTGAGTTACTCTCACTGAGGAGGGTCAGTAAGTAGTGTTCACTCTTGCCTTGGCCCTTTAATGATTCTAGTAATTATTATTGTTCACTTATTTAAAGATATTATTGTTATTTTTTTATCAGGATTGTGGAGAGTGCGGCGACTAGGAAGATCGACATTCTTGTGAAGGGCCGCTTTTTTTAGCCACTACTGTACTGGAAGGACTGTGATGCCGGGAGGAGGGAAGAGCTTTGGGCGGATTTCCAGGTGTGGTTACGGGTCTGTTAATATTTGTTTAGTATTGTTCAATAAATTAATCGTACTGATTATGTTATTTGATGCATTATAAGAGTAGTTCGAGTTTGATTCTCCTGAGCAACAGGCATTGGGGAGAGCTGCCTTTTTTTTAGCTATATAACCAAAAGGCATCGGCAGTGGCTACATGACGTAGAGGTGCAGGCAAGGAGGATGCTGCCAAATGGTGCATAGATGGAGGAATGGAAACGATGTGCCCCTCATTGGATCTCAGCCTTTGTATGGAAGTATATGGTTGATAGGTGGATTATTGATCCATGTTGGGAGGTCAAAAGTAGGAGTGGGAAGGCAAATAGAATGGATCAAGATCATACTCACACGGGAGGGTCGGTGCCCCACGATGTCACCCCACATAAGAATGCTACTGAGCACCTAGAGATGGATAAGGATGAGGTGTGTGCTTTGACATACCAGATGACGCACAAAAGGAAAGTGCCTAAAGATGATGTACATCCGGCTGGGGAGTTCATTTCTCAGGTTGCTCGGCAGGTCGATGTAAGTTCTATATAAACTTGTCTTTAGTTAAAATTTGAATGTATTCA
Organism: Escallonia herrerae; assembly: GCA_033070095.1. Taxonomy (NCBI): domain Eukaryota; kingdom Viridiplantae; phylum Streptophyta; class Magnoliopsida; order Escalloniales; family Escalloniaceae; genus Escallonia; species Escallonia herrerae. The sequence continues at coordinate 121,415 of JAVXUP010001190.1, forward strand.
TTGCTTATCGCATAATCAAGCATTGACAAGGTTATGTTATGTGTTTATTTTTTTGTAGGCCGCATTTGGAAAGACAAGGATGTCAAGGTAGCAATCCGGTCAGTAATCAGCATCCACGAATGTAGGGGCATTACAAACATGGCTGAACACACAGGGATCGTCAATAGGAACAAAGGGCATGTACGCGGCACTAGCTTGACTACACGTGCGGTGATGGGAGCATCCCCACCCTTACTGCCCTTCCAAAAACAGAGATGTCACGACCCGAACCCACAGGTGAGCCCATAAGTTAGGCAAGTGACCAGCCGCAGGCCCATTCAAACACCCACGAGGGCACTGCCAGGCCTTACTATAACCTGTAACGTGAGGTTTAAATCCAAATCACAGACTTCCAATAATCCCAAATAAAACACTTATTACATGTCCTTGAAATTTTATGAAGAACTCGAGAAGACTTAAGCTCCCGACATTTGCTCGATCAAAACAATAATTATAGAACTAAAATTCTTGAACGATAAATACTTTATTAATCTATTGGTTCTCGTCGGGCATTCCTTCCTCGTGCTGCTCGTACGGATCAGATTCCCATAGATCTTCACCTGAAAAATAACGAATGAGTGAAAGCCTAACAAGTAGATAGATCATGTTCCAAAAATAGATTTGAGGATTTCAAAACATGCCATGGATTTCTGTTTTAACAAAATCAGGTATTCAAAGTCACCACCACAAAACATTCTTCAATTTATATACATATATATATATATATGAAATTTTAAAAAAGGTTTTCAAATCGGAGTATAATGATTAAGGAATTCCTTTGCATCTATCACATATATTTCATTACTTAGGTGTGCTGCGGTCAGCCTACGAGCCCCCCTGACTAGGGCCCAAAATATGTCCTACGCCCAGAATAATAGTTTGTGGACGCAAGGGAAAACCACCAGCAACAGTACTATGCATCAACGTACAAGTCCCATTAACCAGGGCCTGAAATCCAACGTTCCCCCATTGGATATGGGACATAGCAACCAAGTCAAGTTTCATATCTCCTTCAATGTGTACTCAGTGTAAATTTACTATTCACATAGCATTTCATGACATTCTTTTAAACTAAATTTCTCGTCAAATGATTTAGCAATAAAACATGTGCATAACAAGACTTTAAACTTTCAATTGATCAAATCATATATACGTTTATATGCTTTGCAAATAGAGTATACTGAGGAACATGGCAGGAGTACTTACCTCGCTCAATAACTGGTTCTTGTGTTTGCTCAAAGCCGGTCCTAACTCTTGTCTATCAAAAACTAAACAACAAAAGCACGCGGATGTTATTCATTGCCGCTCGAGCATGCCTAAGTATTAAGTTTCTCCCAAGTGAGTATAATTACCAAACCGCCCCTAGACTTTCATAAAATTACCTATTTACCCCAGACGCCCAACGTACTGTTACACACCCAAAAATAACCTAAAAGAACCTTTTTAGACAATTATACACAACGCATAACCACTGCTCCCACCTTCTCACACGAACACACCGAAATATATATAGTACATACACACAATTATACACAACGCATAACCACTACTCCCACCTTCTCACATGAACACACCGAAACATCCATACACACCCATGCTCTCGCAATACGCTGAAACAACACACGCACTCAGCTGGTTTTTAAAAAAAACATACAAAACACGCACATGCGCTGGAAATTTCCCACAACCCACTCTCCCTCTGACATGGTAGTCCATGGCTGCCCACGCTCCTCCCTTTCTCTCGACAGTCATGGCTATCGTGGTGACCATCCCTCTCGTTCTTCTATCGTGTGAAACTACAACCCACCTGCAAACACCTGCACAACTCACCCTCGCCAAAGTTCAACACCCCTATCTCTTTCACTCATCAACAGACAGCAACCATGGCAGCCCACGGCTGCACAGTCGCTCCTTTCTCTCATGGCGGGGTTAACCGCAGCCATTACCCTTCACTGCACATCATATATTGTAAAACATTGTAGCCCCTTTCACCCATTTATACACCTACCCAAGATATATAGTTACATGAACTTAATTTTCAAAGCAATCTTACCAAAGTGTTTCTCGTCGCCGAAGATCTCCCTCACTCCCTCTCTGAGCTCCGCCGTTTCCAGATGGTCTGGGAAATTCTAGGATTGGCTAAAGTCCCTTAATTTTTGTTAGCTATTTGAATTTTTCTCTGGCTTTCTATTATTGCCAAAAGAAAAGACCCAAATAACAACTTACGATATTTTCCATGTTAGAAAAATTATTAACAGGTTGTTGCATCACTCGCTTCACCAATTGTCGCTATAAGTCACTCTATTAAAAATAATACCAATGCTAAGTAAGAGTTTTTCACAAAAAAGTTTATTTTGGTCCAAAAAGAATAATAATAAAAAAATATTTCTGGCATTACATTTTCCCCTCCTTTAAAAGAATTTGGTCCTCCAAATTTATGTACCTCAGGTTTGAAACAGATGAGGGTAATTGCTTCTGACTTCATCTCCGAGTTCCTACGTGGCCTTATCAACCGCATGATTTTTCCACAGGACCTTTACTATGGGAATCTTCTTAGTCCAGAGTGTCTTGCTCTTTGTGGTCCAGAATCCAAACCGGGTGTTCGATATATGTGAAGTCTTCTCTAATTTATAAGGGTTCCGGTTATAATACATGCGTGGGGTCCGGGATATACTTCCTTATCATGGATATGTGAAATACAATATGGACACTGGCTAATTTTAGCGGCAAAGGCTACTCGGTAGGCGAGAGAACCAATTCTGTCAAGTATCTCAAAGGGTCCCACATACCCAGGGCTCAATTTTCCCTTCTTCCCAAAGCGTAGTACTCCTTTCATTGGTGACACCCTTAAAAATATTCGGTCACCCACTTGAAATTCTAACTCCCGTCGGCGTATGTCTGCATAACTTTTTTGTCTGCTTTGAGAAAGTCGTAACTTCTATTTAAATATATTGACCTTCTCTGATGTTAATTGCATTAACTCTGGCCCCAACAGTTTCTTTTCCCCTACCTCCTCCTAACATAGTGGCGATTTGCACTTTTTACCATATAAAGCTCCGAAAGGAGCCATCCCAATGCTACTCTGGTAACTGTTGTTGTAAGAAAACTCGATTAGTGGCAAATGGTCATCCAAGGTGCCATTGAAATCTTGCACGGAAGCCCACGATAGATCTTCCAGTGTCTGGATAGTCCTTTTCGACTGACTGTCTGTTTAGGGGTGGAAGGCAGTGCTGAACTGTAGTCGAGTACCAAATGCACGCTACAAGCTCCCCCAAAATCTGGATACAAAACGAGGCTCTCTATCCGAAATGATTAAGACTGGAATGCCATGCAAGCGTATTATCTCATCTACGTAGGTGGTAGCCAACTTGTCCACCAAATAGGTCATCTGAACAGGCAAGAAGTGTGCATACTCCATCAGTCGGTTCACTATCACCCAAATGGCGTCATCTCCAGTACGAGTTTTGGGTAGTCCAAAAACAAAGTCCATAGTTATATGTTCCCACTTCCAGTCTGGTATCGGCAAGGGTTGTAATGACCCAGCGGGTCTTTGATGCTCTGCTTTCACCTGTTGGCACACTAGACATCTGGATACGAATTCTGCAATCTTCCTCTTCATGTTACCCCACCAAAAAGTCTCTCGAAGATCCCTATACAGTTTTGTGCCCCAGGGATGAATCGAGTAACCTGATCTGTAAGCTTCTTCTAAAATCTCCCTTTTTAAGTTAGTATTACTAGGCACGCAGATCCTATTGCCAAAATAAGTACCCCATCTCGAAACTTGAACTTATTTATATCCTTTCCTTACTTCTTCCATTATCTTAAGTAGATTTTCATCAGTCTCCTGAGCTGTTTTTATTCTATCGATTAAAGTGGGTCGCACCACCAGGTTGCTAAGTGAACTATCCTCGCTCGAACCTTAAATCCTGATATCCAAGTCCAATTTCCTCATATCTTCTAATAAATGCCTCTGTCCTGTGATTAGGGTTGCTATTGACGAAGACGACTTCCTGCTAAGCGCACCGGCAACTACATTCGCCTTCCCTAGGTGGTACTAGATGTTAAGGTCATAATCTTTCAGTAGTTCTAACCATCGTCTCTATCTCAGTTTTAACTCCTTTTGGGTGAATATGTATTTCAGGCTTTTATGGTCGGTGAATATCTCGCAGGGTTCTCCATATAGGTAGTGTCTTCAGATCTTTAAGGTAAAAATCACTGCTACCAGCTCCGGATCATAGGTTGGGTAATTCTTCTCGTATGGTTTTAACTGTCTAGACCCTTATGGGAGGCATAGCTATAAATCGTGAAACCACAGGACCTACTTGGAAGTGTAAGTATAGGTGCAGTGACCAGCCTCTTCTTCAACTCTTGAAAGCTTTTCTCACAATCTTTGCTCCATTTAAACTTGACTCTTTTTTGGGAGAATCCTTCCACAAATCTTTTGTAATATCCAGCTATATCTAAGAAACTCCGAACCTCTGTCACCGTAGTGGGTCTGTCCCAATCAACGACTGCCTCTATCTTTTCTGGATAGAGGACATCCTTTCTTCCGACACTACATGCCCCAAGAATGCAACCCTATCCAACCAAAATTCGCACTTCTTAAGTTTGGCGTAAAATTTCTTTTCACTTAAAATTTTCAACACCGTTCTTAAATGTTATTCGTGTTCTTCCCTTGTCTTACAATATATAAGTATGTCATCAATGAATACCACTACAAATTGATCCAAAAAGGGTTTGAATATTGGACTCATTAAATCTATAAATGTTGCAGGGGCGTTAGTCAATCCAAAAGGCATAATCAAAAATTTGTAGTGCCCATATCTAGTGCTAAAGGCAGTCTTAGGGACATCTTCTAACTTGATCTTTAGCTAGTGATACCCCGAATGAAGGTCAATCTTTGAAAACCATTTCGCCCCCTGCAACTGATCAAATAGGTTGTCTATGCGGGGCAGAGGGTAACGATTTCTTATCGTCACCTTGTGTAACTCTCAATAGTCAATGTACAATCTCATCATTTCATCCTTCTTGTTAACAAATAATACGGGTGCACCATAAGGAGAGGCATATATATATATATATATATATATATATATATATATATATATATATATATATATATACATACACACCCATATATATATGGGTGTATATATGTATATATGAGTTATATATACACCCGTATTATATAATTCGTCGACCACCACTAACACCGTATCCATGGCAACCCACCACCATAATACTCAGTCGACCACCACCAAAACCTATAGTAACCAACTGCGGCCATCTACCAACAGGACCCATAGCAAAAACTCCACCATACCCAGTGGAGAAAAAGAGAAGAAAGATAGAGAAATATGTGTGAGTGAGAGAGAGGATAAAGAAAAGTAAAATGTATGGTTGTGAATAAAGCAGAGGGTAGAATTAGAAAAAACACTAACCGCCCCTCTTAGGAGCGGTTACACGAGACGTTAAAAAAATAAGGGCATCTTAGGTGTCCAATTTACCACTTGGACGGCTAGACGGGTGGTGGAGAAATAGCTATTTTTCCACCGGTAGATAGGGATCGGCTCCTACACACATACACACACACACACAACGTCCTAGCACTCACAGTGAGCACCTATCACTCCCATTACACCCACCAAACGCACCCACACATATACACACTATCGCACCCACTGCCTCACGGTCTCTTGTTTGTTTGTTTTTTTTTCTTCTTCTACACTCACATACACTCCACACACACACACGCTTACAATACCCACGCACCCAGCCCCCCACCCCTTTGGCAGCCTCACACACCTACACAATCATGCACACAATTTACCCACACACAACACATAAAAACACACACACCAAGTACACATGCACACACACAGCACAGCCCTCCCAACTTGAAACAAGTCACTACGTGCATACAGGTCCGCGTCTCTTTACATAGTAAGCCCAAAGATCTAACTTATGAATACCCACACCATATCTAGCAAACCCAGTTTATGTTCTATCAATCACTATATGCGGCTGTCTTATCCAATATAGCATTCACGTTTGCACTCATCTTTGAGCATGTCACTTTAATTATAAACCGTAGCTAGCCATCCCATATCTTTTTAACTTGGCTGGAAAATATGCACCCCTTGGCCAACACCAAACCCATACACACAAGCACACGACTGAATTTTTAACCTTTCCCTTTTGCCCCTTTTGTCCATGCACACAGGAAATCCACATGATCTCACGGGTTGTCTCATGCCTCTCTATATCACTCTCTCAAAAACTCATGACAATTTACTCTCACAATATCACACAAAACACACACTAGTCCAACATATTCCCACCCCTTTTTACTCCCCCAAAATAATGAATAAGATAGAGAAAAAGCTAAGAGACTTACCGGTAAAACCAACCCCATCGCTAGAAAATTTCTTCTCCACCCTCTCTCTCTCTCTCTCGTGTTTTCAGATGGAACAGATGGGGAATGATTGCTCCTTCATACGTTAAGTATATATATAAAACCCTAGGGTGTAAAATTACCAAGAGCCCCCTAAACTTTCCTTAGTCATTTTAAAGTTTACCTTAAAATTTTCTATTATTGTGAAAATGTCCAAAATAATTATTTACTATATTTTATGTGCTAGGAATATTTTGACGGGTTTATTACGCTATTCGGCTTCACTGATCGTTGATAAAAAGGTATATCAATGCTAAGAAAAGAAATAATTCGTCGTTAAAAAGTTGCTAATTTAAAATATCAATACTAAATAAAAATATTGTCGCTAAAACTTGTTAAATAAAAAATCGACGATAAAAATTTTTCATCAAAATTTTTTAATCAATCCCTTAAAATATCAAGATATTACATTGAATCCATCGGTTGCCAACCAATTCTAACATTCCAAACTTCCTGAGCAAAGGTTGGATGCCTACGGTGAAACTTCTTCCAAACCTCTCCATTAACAGGGCGTATCATCGCATCAGCATCGTCGCTACGAGACTCACTGTGAGCCCTTATATGTTTAGCCATATTGGAGGAGTAGTATATCCTCTAAAGTCTTGGCATAATCCAAAAATATCGCAATACCTTCCATGCAATTTTTTTCTTTTTTCCTTTGTCCGGTGTACCTCAGATGATCACATACTGGACACTTTTGTCAAGTTCTTATTATCTTTCTAGAACAGTACACAGTCATTATTGTAAGCATCTAATCTTTCATAACCCAATCCAAGTTTCATAATCATCTTCTTGGCATAATAATACAACTGTGAAAGCTTCTCACTCTCCGACAAAATTTCCTTGATAAAAGTTACAACCTCATTAAATCCTTTCTCTCTCAGTCTGTTGTCCGACTTTAACTGTAATAACCTACTAACAGAAGACAACCATGTATACTTCCTAATTCCATTCGACAATAGCTTATCGGTGTCACTTCTCATTGGGTTGTTGGTTATTGTCATCATTGCGATAGTCACTCCAGTCAACATTGGCGTGCCCAACATCTATAGCCATATCTCGACAATCATACTGTGCTTCCACACTAACTTGACTAGCTGTGTTAGATGACAATACTACTGTTTCGATATATTTATTTGATGAGTCCTGCACCCTTTCTCCTAGCTCTGCCCTGTAAGCCCAAAAAGCGTGAGGAGCAGGATTTTTAGGGCTCTAAAAAGGATAAGAAAAAAAAAAGAAACTCCTATCGCAAAGTCATAAAATAATAACTAGGCATAACATAATAGCTCTAATGGGAGTTGACGTACCCTCGATCTTAAGCCCTGCAATGATCGACTGAATTTCAACTTGACTTCAAGAGCTAGAAAAGCTAAGAGCTGAGGGTGGTCGGCCTAAATGCATTTTTAGTACACAATTGCACCACTACTTTTATCCATGATGAATCCACCTTGTGTATCCACCAGTAAAACCATATCGGAGAAGATGATATTTTACTACTATTCCTTTTCTCCAATGCAACAACTCACATGTTCTGCACAGACACCTTATCTTCTCAAAGTCAACATATTTAGAATACGCATTAACAAACTCAAGAAATTCATTGGCATGATCCTCGAAATCATTATCATTTTCCTTTACATCAAACTTCGATCGACCGACATGACCACTGGGATTACTATTATAACATTCCAAAAATCTGAAGCTCCATCACTCCAAACGCCCAGAGCGTTAATCTATCACAACGCATCAAACTTGTCAAATCCTGTTTACGGACACATACTTCAGAGCATCTAACTAGACATCAACTCAAATTCGTCAAAAGTATAAGATTACAAAACTGTTTAAACTTAAACTATTAAAATTTAGGTTCTTTACAACTCAAATTCTTATAGAACGGGTTAACAACATCGACCCATGCAGAGGTCTTATTACACAATAGTGGTGGGCTCACCAGAACCTCACACAGACTCTAAACACATTCACAAGCATTCTACAATTGATCATTACCTATAGAAGGGAATCAAATGAAGAGTGAGCTTTTGAGAGCTCAGTAAGGTCATACAAGGACAACCAAAGGAATTACAAAACAATTCATAAGAATCTATCTGATGATAATGTTTTAAAACATTCTAATAGTCATAAGCAGTTTGATAAATTTTAAAATGATCATAACCAGTCATAAGTATATACCAAAAATTACCAAAGACAATCCTAGACAGACACCAAACCAAACATTAACAATCATCCAAGTTTCGAAACAAACATTAACAATCATAACCAAATACCAACACGATCATTTGAAGATCATTTCAAATGATCTTGTTGGTATTTGGTTATGATTGTTTGATCATAACAATGGGAAGAGTTTCACTCAATTTTCTTCAATCAGATAACACGACATTTATTTGAACATCATTCTCAAAACAATCATTGTACGATACAATGTAAGAAAATTCAAAGATATTGATCCTGGGCAGAGGCAATATATGCACAGAAAGTGTACATATGCATGATGTACGATAACTAGACCTTTTCATTAAGGTACTAGCCCTGAATAATTATGCAGGTTCAGACCCCTTATAACGCCTCCTCACAGAACATATACCCCTAGAAAAAAACGAATACAAACAATTATTGAATTTGCGCAGCGTGTGATATAAGGTGAGCATTGATAAGATTTTTAAATAACCGATTCAAGTTCAATGTTGGGGTTTTTCTTGGCAATAACATACTAATATCAATACATAATTCAATGTTCGACAATAGCCATAAGTAAATCCAAAGAAAATTTACGAGTACTACTTATCAAAATAAGGGTTCGGATAGAAATCCTTACCTGGGGTTCAAATAGAAACCTTTACCTGAATCCGAAGCTAAGCTAGTCTAACCAGAAATTTTGTTTTTTTAACCTAAACAGGACAATCCAATCATTAGCATACAATATATACTACGATATTTTGAAATCAATATTGACTTAAGCATCATGAAGTCATTTTTGGGCTAGAAAATGTTTTAAGAAATTTTTCGTCCGAAAATTACAAACCGGTGTCCAGACCAAACGCTCAAAAGTCCATTCTACTATAAATAGCTATCAGCCTCAAAATGGCACAAAATTTTAGATGCTGAGACATCTCAATAAATAAGATTTTTCTAAAAATTTTAGATTAAAATAACTTAATTTACTTTATAAATAAATCAAGAATACTTTTTAACGATACCCTAATTTAGCATCATTTTGCGGACACCAAAATTTTTCAAAAACATTTCAAAGCGTGCGCCTCAAAAAATAATGAGGATTACTATTTTAGACTTTGTCATATTTTGATCTTAACTATTTATAAAAATTTGTATAAAAACTGCCTAAATAACCCCCTTTTTTAGTAACAAAAACAATCACTATGAATTCAATTTATTTATCTAAATGCTGAGGTTTTATGATGACCACTTTCTCACATCCCATACCACTAGAACTTCAGATGTTTAGGGTTTAACTAGGTTTTAGGGCGTAATTAGGGTTTAGGATTTTATTTAGGATTAGGGTTGTATTACTTTAGATTAGGATTTAGGGTTTAACTAGGGTTTAGGATTTAATTAGGGTTCGGCCTTAATTACATTTAGGGTTGTGTTTAAGGTTTGGGTTTCACTTTACAGTTAGGGTTAAGGATCAGATTTAGTTACTGTAACGCTCTGAACCCGAGGGTTCGAACACGTTCTTAAACCAAAAACCCAATCATGTCCAAACATAATAATCGTAATGGTAGAGTATCTATTCTCAATATACTTTAAAATTCAACTCCAAAATACTTCAAAACTTTATTACAAATCTCTCAAACTAAATATCTGAATCCAAAGGAAATAAATCAACTAACCAATGTTTCGTCTAAAGAAGTACTATTCTCAATATAAAAAATCAGAGCAATTCCCGCCATTGTACTAACATCTCACCCTTCGTGTTACTTTTGGCCTGGAAGGAGAAGGAAACGAAAAACAAAGAGGTGAGCATGAATTGCCCAGTAAAAGTTTCGACAGAAAAAGGGCCAAAACAAATACAAAACATGAGTTATCAAGTAAAGCCAATAAATAGGAATTTATATAACTCAGTCAAATTTTCCAAACGAATAACGAAAGTGATCAAAAACAAGTAATAAATTTGAGTTATCGAATAGAACCAATAAATAGAAATTCAGATAACATAATTGAATTTCACAAGGGAAATTGACCTAAAAGGGATTATATAACCAATAAGTCGAATATCAAAATATATTTACCAAATCTTGTGGGTGTCACATACACAATTACTTTATTAAGTATCACAAATCATGGTTATACCATGTCAAATATCACAGCCGGCACGTCACATATAAGTCACGATAATCAAAAGTTACTTTCAAATACAAATATCACCCACAAAGTAATTTGATAAATATAGAGAATATTCATTCAAAATCCAAAATTAGTCATTATAGACTCAAACTGAAGAGAACGAAAATACGAGTTCAATGAAATAAGAATCAATTCAATCAGAGGTCAGATGAATGAGATGTCGTCAAAAGAAGTTTTTGGGTGAAAACTTAATGGCACAAAAACTGATGGAACAAAGGACATTATCAGCAAGCTAGAGGCCACCAGACACTTGACACATGGCAAAAGGGATCCACACTTGAATCCAAATCTGGGTAAAATGCCATCAAATAATATGACAAAATTATAACCAATGTCAAAGAACCAATAGAAAAGAGACACACGACATTAAAACGTTGGGAGTAACAAAAATTTTGGCCATGGACGGAGAACAGAGCGCTAAAATTGTGATGTCGATGACATCTTCCGATAAAAAGAAAAAGGAATTTTATAAATCACAACGGAATCGTCTTTAACGCAAGATATAAGACAATAATAATTTTATGGATAACGCCACAAATAAACATGATGATCAACAATAAGTTCAAAGGCAAATATATTTTTGGGAATCAAACGATAGCAAATAAATTCTCGTGTATAAAATGAAAGATGACATAAGAACCCTTACCTCAAAGTAACGAACATGACGTCAAAAATCTCTTCTTTATCTTAGATCAATCACCACCTTTTTGCTTAAATATCCAAAAGAATGCACTAGCTTTTTTCTCTCCTTTGTCTTTAAAAAAAATATAAAAACTCTTATGTTTTCTTCCCACTTATATAGTTTGTTAATCTAATTATAATATAACTTGAAGTCCTAATAGCTAGCGCAATCATAGTACAACTTAAAGTCGTCATTACTAAATTTAATCACAATATGACTTAAAATCATAATCGAAGTCGAAATCCTTTTTTTTCCTTCTAAATAATATATAAGCTAATCACATTAGCCACTAACACTATTAAATATTAATGTCGTCACTAAAAGACCTCCAAACAAATTCTCTAAAGTCCATGACTTAACTCACAGAATAACTTTTTGAATATTATTTACACGAGTAGCCCAAAATCTGGGGTATTACAGTTACGGTTTAGGGTTGTATTTAGGGTTATGGTTATATTTATGGTAAGGGTTTAATTATTGTTTATGGTTTAATCGATCATTATATAACATTTATCTTTTTAATAGCTTTTAATTATTCATCTGAGGAGTTAATTAATTTAAGATTACGTCCAGAGAGCTGGTGTCCATCGTCTTATAATTATGTCAAAGCTTGTTATGACTGGAGATAAAATTATGTCCAATTATCAAAACCGACTGATCCAAAAATTCTAAGGCAATCTTCAACGTAGCCGCAATGTAAAATTAATAATAATTACAACCTACAACCAAAATAAATTTAACAATAATTATAACAAATACTGTAATGCTCTGAAAACCCAGAACTCCATTGCTTCGGACCCGTGGGCGTTAAGCTATAACATCACATAGAATCAGAACACCTTTCATAATTTTAGATCCTTACAAGAACATAACGCTGAGCTCTTCCGACAACATAAGGTTTCACAAAAGGAAGTCCAAGCTTAAGTTGTTACAAACTTAAACATAAGTCCTGATGCCATGGAAAGTGGGTTCGCAGTCGACGTGGAGGTGCCACAAGGAATGCAATCCGAGTCAGATGCCAAGTGTGATGATGTGAGACACAGTAAGGGCAGAGCAAGGGCAGAGACCAAGGGCTTCCCAAACAGAGCCTGAGGGTGGCAGTGCTGCGAGGGCGATGGCGTAGAGTGAATACACGATGACAGTCACAGTCGGATGCTTATGTCCGAAGTCAGGGTCCTGTATGTTTCTCTCTCTAGGATTCTAGAGTGAGAAAATGAAAGTGTTCTGAAAATGTCAAAAATCCCCCCAAATGAATTCTCAAGACCTCTATTTATAGAGGTTGAGATGATGATGTCATCACGCAACACGTGGCGCTCCCCAGGAGTGACACGTCACCGAGGGGTCCACGGACTGTCGAATTGCATATTCACCTGGCCTGCCCCGCACAGCGTCACTCTGTCTGTCTGGAAAGACTGGCTCCCACAGCATCGGTGTAGCCAGAGAACCCCCTTGATCTAGACTCTAATCCAAGCCCTTGCAGAGTCCCACAGGCCTGGCAATGGTGGGGAAGACCCGACGCCTAACTGCTAGACAGACTAGGCGCGATGCCCTCCGAAGACCTGCTCCCGTCTCGGAGTAACCCGGTGGTCATAGTCCGTAGGGGTGCCAACGCAAGCCCTCACTGCCGGAGCACATGTCATGAGAGTGGTGCGGCGACGAACGTTGCAAAGCAATACTTATTGTCGGGGGCACACATGATGAGAATGGCGCATGGGCACGGTGACGAACGTCGCGAAGCTATAGTTGGTGCCGGGGGCATGTATCATGAATATGGCACACAGGCGCGGCGACGAACGTCGTGGAGCTATACTTGGTGCTGGGGGCACGTATCATGAAGAAGGAGCACGGGCGCGGCGACGAAGGTCGCGAAGCTATACTTAGTGCCGGGGGCACGTGTCATGAAGATGACGCACGGGAGCAGTGACGAACGTCGCGGAGCTATACTTGGTGCCGGGGGCACGCATGATGAGAATGGCGCACGGGTGTGGCGACGAACGTCGGGGAGCTATACTTGGTGCCGGGGGCACATATCATGAAGATGGTGCACGGGTGCGGCGACCAACATCGTGGAGCTATACTTAGTGCGGGGGGCACGTGTCATGAAGATGGCGCACGGGCGCAATGACGAACATTGCAGAGCTATACTTGGTGTCGGGGGCACGCATGATGAGAATGGTGCACAGGCACGGCGACAAACGTCTATACGTGGTGCCAGGGGCATGCATGATGAGAATAGCGCACGGACACGGCGACGAACGTCGCGAAGCTATAGTTGGTGCCGGGGGCAAGTATCATGAAGATGGCGCACGGGCGCGGTGACGAACGTCGCGGAGCTATACTTGGTGCCGGGGGCACGCATGATGAGAATGGCGCACGGGCGCGGCGACGAAGGTCGCGAAGCTATAGTTGGTTCCGGGGGAACGTATCATGAAGACGGCGCACGGGCGCGGCAGCGAACGTCGCGGAGCTATACTTGGTGCCAGGGGCACGCATGATGAGAATGGTGCACGGGCGCGGCGACGAACGTCGCGGAGCTATACTTGGTGTCGGGGGCACATATCATGAAGATGGCGCACGGGCGCGGCGACGAACGTCGTAGAGCTATACTTAGTGCCGGGGGCACGTGTCATGAAGATGGCGCACGGGCACGGCGACGAACGTCGCGGAGCTATACTTGGTGCCGGGGGCACGCATGATGAGAATGGCGCACGGGTGCGGCGACGAACGTCGCGAAGCTATACTTGGTGTCGAGGGCACGTATCATGAAGATGGTGCACGGCCATGGCGACGAACGTAGCGGAGCTATACTTGGTGCCGAGGGCACGCGTGATGAGAATGGCGCACGGGCGCGGCAACGAATGTCACGGAGACAGTGCACGAGCACGCATCGGGTGTCCCGAAGATGGGATTTGAGCTGAGTGTACCTGTCATAACAAGATGATGAATGCAACATGTAGTAATGACAAAGTTGGAAGTGATGGTACGCGGTCGTCAATGACGGGTCATTCGGTGGTAGTGCGCGAGTTTTCAGGACGGGCATCGCGGGGGTGATGCACGGTCTCGGACGACAAACGTCGCGAGGTTAATGGATGACGGACGTCGCGAGGTTGGTACGCGAAGGACGTTGTGAGGTTGGTGCGCGATGGACGTCGTGAGGTTGGTGCGACGAACGTCGCGAGGTTGATGTATGAACGTCCGTAAACATCGCGGAGGTGCAAAGACTTGAGAAAACAAGTGCGCACCGGAGGGGAGGCGATAGGCCAAAGATTAGGGGAAGGCCAAGGCCACCACCCCTGGGGAGGCCGAGGTTGACCCCTTGGTGAGGTCGAGGCCGACCCTAAGGGGTGGCCAAGGCCAATGGCCAACTCCCATGAAGGGAGGCCAAGGCCACTCCCCATTTGGGTGAACTTCGGGCGCACCGACAGTAGGTGCTTTGTTGAGCGATGACAAATCCGAGAGTTGCGTTGCGACGATCGTGTCGCATGAATCATACCCATGTGACGAACAAGGTGCTAAAGTCACATATAAAGTGTACAAAGTGAACAAAGTGCGAAAAAGGACCTTGTGCTAAAAGTGAAGAACCGGGGGGAAGGCCAAAGCCAACCTCCCATGGGAGGCCGAGGCCGACCCCATGGCCTTGGGTGAGGCCGAGGCCGACCCATGGGGTTGGCCAAGGCCTTTGACCCTTGACCCCGTTGCCCCGGTTGTGCCGTCGGTCGATGTTTTTGGTGAAGAAGTTCTCGGGTGGTTTTGGTGTGACGAACGTGCTACTGTGAGTGACGTTGATGTAAAATAATTGGTGACTAAGTCGCGCGTGAGGCGTGTGAAGCAAAGAATGCACGTGACTTGGGGGCCCGTACTTTGACCGGTTCAAAGCGTTGAAGAATTAACTGTTGAATCAGTTGATGTGTTCGCGTGAAATGAGACCCTTATTGGGCCCTTGGGTACGACCAGAATAGGTTGGGAACAAGTTCTAAACAATTACACTAACTGTACATGCCAACGCAGGGGTCCTATTTACACTGATAAAGGTAACTGTCTTGAAGTCTTTCCAACTCTAGCTCTTCCCCACGCAATCTATCGATGAGGGCTACCTGCAGAACAGAACAATTAAGGGTGGGCTTTTGAGAGCTTGGTAAGATCGTTCAATGGTAATCCCGGAGGGAGTTACAACGATTCAAAGACAAGTGTTTAAGGGATTTCAAACAGTCACAACAATCTGACAAGAATAGGGAAAAGAGTTTCGCTCAGTCCATTTTGATAAGATATTCAGACAATTGTTCTCAGTTATTCTTGAAAATATCAATTCAGATACAATGCACATAAATTTCGAAGATACTGATCATGGATAGTAGCAATGCCACACAGGCAAGGCTCAGAAAATGTACACATGCATGATGTGCCAGAATACTAGTCTATTTAGGTACTAGCCTGCATTCCACGCAGGATTCAGACCAGTCTTATAACGTCTGCCTTAGAACAGAACAGATTCTCATGTCAGTATATAGAAGACATGTATCATCGAATCAATACACAGTTCTATGCTCAATATATAATAAAATGTGAGCACCGGTAGGCGCTCAAATAATTGAATCTGTTCAACATCAGGGTTTACTTGGCAATAACGTATCGAAATCAGTGCATATTTAGATTTCAACAACGGCCATAAGCAAATGAGAGAACAATTACGAAAGCAACCTGATGGCTCGAGGTTCGGATAGAAACCCTTACCTGGTTCACAACTACGATACCCTAACCAGGAAAATCCTTTGCTTTAACCTAAATGGAACATTACAATGATTAGAATATAGTTTACATTACTGTATTATAACTTACTAATAACTCATGCACATTTCCAGAATGACTCCCTCACTGGATATGTAAAATTACCAAAATGCCCCTAGGGTGAAAAATTACCAAAACACCCATCGCAGCCCTAAACCACCAAAATAGCATTCATGTGATTAATTTGCTAAAATAACCTTATTTTATGTGAATTTACTCAAAAATACCTTTTATAGGCAAAATTACTAAAATATCCGTTCGGGTGACAAATTACCAAAATACCCCCGGGGGTTCCCGACTCCAAAAAAAATTCCAAAAATATCTTAAAATACTATTTTAGGCATCTTAAATTCATTTTTGGGATAAAAAATATTTTAAGAAATTTTAGCAAAAAACCCCCAAACCGAAGTCCAAACCGAGCGCTCAGAAACTGGTTCGGTTAAAAATATATATCGGCCTCAAAATGAAACGAATTTTAGATAATAAATCATATCAATAAATTAAAGTTCTCCTAAAATTTTTAGATTAAAAAAACTTAATTTGCTATGCTAAAGAATTCGATAATTTAGCACCTTTTGCGGACACCGAAAATTCCTGAAACAGTTCAGCGTGTATGTCTCGTAAAAATATTGGGGGTTATTGTTTTGAAATTTGTCTAATTTTGATCCTAACTATTTACAAAAATTCATTGAAAATTGCCTAATTTAATGTCCTATCTTTAGCAACAATTTCAGTTACTATTTGGATCACATACCTACTATTTCACCTTATTTATACCTACTTCTCTTCTTCCACCTTCAGCCAAAGCACATGGCTCCTCCAAACTTACACATACACCCACAAATTCGTCATTAATCCCCTAAAAACCACCTACATGGATTAACTAACACCCACTAACATATATATATACCCACAAGCCCCTTACATCCAAACACATGAGCTACACCATTAATCCCATACCCGAAGCTCCCCCTGAAACCACTGAACACACACACACACACTTGCATACAGCACACAGCAAAGTTGCTGCTGTGTTCCCCCCCCCCCCCCCTCGCCTTTGCTCCTTTGCATGCATAGACACACAACTACACTCTAATACACTAAATTTAATCACTAAAAGGGGGTAGAGGATTACCCTCAATCTTTCATGTTTCCCCCGAGCTTGCTCTATCTTGATCTTCTTATTTCTCTCTTTTCTGTTTCTCTTGTTGTTTTTCTTTTCTTTCTTCCCGAGAGTCCTTATCCACCCCTTATTAAACCATTTAATTAGCTTAGTCATTTAAGCTAGTAGGAGGTGTCAAACTCTAAAAAAAAAAAATTGGTTTTGAATTTTTTTATATAAAATTACACAAATGCCGCCAAACTTTACATATTTACAAAAAGAACCCTAAACTTTTAAAAATTATAACTTAACCCCGAACGCCTCATAACCCCCCCCCCCCCCCCCCCCGCAGACATCCAATAATTATTACCACTTAACGCGTCTGAAAGATTTGTGCTCGGAAAAATGCTGGTATTACAAATACAATGCAATTTAAAAGTTCTAACATATTTTTTTAATCTTTAATTATCAATACAATTATAACAAGTACAAATAGAATACAATTAATACATATTATAATTATCTAGGAGAAAAACATTATAACAAATACAAATGCATTACATGTTACAATCATTTATACACATTATAATTTTTTAGGAAAATAAATACACTACACATTATACAATTATAAAAATTATAAATACATTATAACAAATATAATACAATTAATGTATACACATTATAATTATCTAGGAAAAAAACATATTGGAGGGTCGCTGACATGGGTGATGGGCATTAGTCGAGGCTGCGGTGGGCGGTGACTGGGGCTGCCAGCAATGAGCGATGGGGCAATGGGGCGCCGATGGAGGTGAAAGGGCAGAGGGCAATTGCCGGCGGAGGTGAGGGGCGGTGGGGGAAAGATTGGCAGTGATGGAGGTGAGGGATTAACAGGATGGCGGTGGCATGGCGTGGAATGGAGAGAGAAGAAAGAATGATTGGGAATAGACCTTCACCCTTGCTAAAAGTAATTCTTTTTTTTCAAAATTTTTGGACTTTTGGCGATGAAATTTGTCTTCGCTGAAGATTTGTCACTAAAAGTTTTTCCCCCAAATTTTTGGACTTTTA
The DNA here is from genome assembly GCA_033070095.1 of Escallonia herrerae. Classification (NCBI taxonomy): domain Eukaryota; kingdom Viridiplantae; phylum Streptophyta; class Magnoliopsida; order Escalloniales; family Escalloniaceae; genus Escallonia; species Escallonia herrerae. The sequence continues at coordinate 139,925 of JAVXUP010001190.1, forward strand.
GCTATGGCCTTTATCGTCGCTAAAGATTCGTTGCTATAAGTACTGTTTCAAATTATTTATGACTTCAAGCAATGGACTTTTAGCGACGGAAAATATTTATAGCTAAAATTCATAAAAATTATAAAAATAACCTTTTAGTGACGGATTGTCCATCTGTCGCTGAAAACCTGTCACTAAAAATGACTTTTAGTAATTATTTTCTTTTAGTGAGATTATAGACTTTTAATGTCATTATGGATGGCTAAATTCTCGCGAAAGATGATATACCACTTCATAAAGAAACAGTATACAAGCTATAAATATAATAAGCTTAATTGGAGTTTGGCTTCCAGACCTAGATCCCTTGAAAATGAAAGCCAAGGGGCCTCGTTATAAACCTCTAAGGCGCCATAAATGATAAAATTGACTATGCCAATTTGCGAGCTGGAGATAAGTCTGAATCTCTGATAAAATCATAGATGGACAAAAGCTAACAAACTGGCAGGTTTGTCAAAAACTGGCCGGTTCATCCGATAATTTTATAATAATTTTTTGTATATCAAGGCATTATCTGACCCTAATTTCAGTAATTATCTCTGATTTTGTAGATAGGATGTACCAAATTTGGGACTGATCTTTCTAACTCATATAAATCAAGGATTTAATCCATTGCATCAGGGATAATTCACAAAATAATTCAATTATCTAGACAAAATGAAAAACAATCTAAACACTTGGACTTGACTAACACAATTGGACTGGATTGAGCCCAGTTACTGACTGGACTACTAGAATAAGCTGGACTTGAACTTGACTAATGGATTTGACAATTAGACTTATGACCTTGACAACTGGACTGGACCAAATTAATTAATCAAGTTATTAGGCCTAAGCTCAATAATTAAGTCTAGTTCATAATAAAGTCCAATATTTATTTAATTGAAAATAACGACAAAAATAGGGTGTCTACACACATAAAAACCAATTGAGAGACCAATTAGGTAGAGCGCATGCCTAACACCTTCCGGCAGTATAACTTAGTCCTTGAATTTGAATCTCCGATTTCAAAGGTGGATAATTCATAGTCAAAGTAAAGTTTTCTTATTTACCCCCGTTAATTGTTAAATAAATTAACCCTAAAAATAAGATCGCGACTCAAGTTAGACCTTCTCGGGTCTAAATTTTTGTAGTGGTTCTCTACAATGGCAACTGTTGGGACTAAGTAATAGGACCAGACTCTAAAAAAATTATTCTGTGATTCTTGTATGTTTATTTATCAATAGATGTGTGTGCGAGTTTTTGCGTACAGGTCTAAAATAGGCTCTTGAAGGTCCACCAAACTGCGTATGAGTCAACGAATCACAAAAGAGTGTGTGGTTGATGGTCGGGGCGGCACTGGTTGTTGGTTGGTTAGGTGGTTGGGTACTTTTCCCGATCGTGTTTCAGGGTGTGGTGAGTAGGTGATGGTAGCGGCAACATCAACGATATTAGTGGAGACTGAGGCGACATCTACAAAAGAGGTTATAACGACATTGACACCAACACCGGCTATGTAGACAATATTGGCAGCATTTGAGGTAAAGGTGTAGTTTCATCCTAGGGTTTTAATTCTCCCTTCCCCCCTAGAATGGTGCTTTTTATTTTTATGATTTATATTTGGCTTGGTTGATAAGAACAACCTCCCTCTAGCGATGTAGTGTTAGGCTAGGGTTTTGTCATCAACCTCCCTCTAGCTTGGTGCCCTAGCTAGTTGTTTTGATTTGGTCTGGTGGCCTGTGGTCTCAGTGTGGTGGCCTTGTGTTGTTCAGTTTTTGGTGTTGGGTGTGTGTTCATCATCGTGTGTGGTGGCATAATAGGGTAAAAACAATCTGGGTAGGTAGTTATGTGGCAATGCTAGGCTGGGAGTAGTGGTATGGTGGTGCAGTAGGTGGGTGTCACTAGTTTTGGCCAGAACCAGTCGATTTGAAGTTGGTGCTTGGTGGCTACATGCTCTGTGGTGCATGGTTTTAGTTGTTGGTGATGATCGGACTTTTTGGTCTATAAAGGACCTCAGTTTCTGGGGCTAAGGTTTGTGCATGTGCATTTTAATTTGTACTTTCATGCTGCTATATTAATCCCTATAGGCCCAATGATGTTGGGCCTTCAATTTTTTTTTGTTTTTGGTGTTGGTTTTTACTTTGTGGCATTAGAATCTCTGGGCCCAGGGATGTTGACGTCATCTTTTTTAGCTGAGGATATACATTTCTTATAATTTTTTAAAAAATTCCAATACTCCTATTAATCCGACTTACCTGTCTAAACCCATCTATCATTCTACAAGCACTAATTCACTAAATACAAGAACAAAATTTAAGCCCTCAAATCACCCGAAAATTAAGGTATGATTTCTGAAACTTTAGCCTTGAAATCAAACTCTGAAATAAAACCCTGCAATTTTGACATAAACGTGAAAATAGAAACTTACCTTCTCTAACATTGATTTTAGGACTTTTGTTCTTCGCAAGAGTTTGTCTTTGCCCTTGTGCGTCTCTTTTCCTTTCTTTCTGTTTCTTCTCAAGAAGCTTGGTCTGTGTCCTCTAAAAGAGCAGCAAGAAAGAGACAATAGATTATGGCTGACATGGTACTCAACTATTTCACATCTTAGATACGTATACATAGTGATGCCAAGGAAAATAGGTTCGTACCTATGTGGAGGTGCCACAAAGGCTGCAGTCCGAGTCAGCTTCCAAGTGTACAAAATGAGAGACAGCAAAGACAGAGTAAGGGCTGAGAGCAAGGCTTCCCAGACAGGCCTTGAGGAGTGGCAGTGCTGCAGAGACGAGGCCGTGACGAACAGGGCCGGCAGTCGACAGTCCAAGTCAGGGTCCGAGTCGAAGTCCAATGTTACGGCCCAAAGTTATGTTTCTCTCACTAGAATCCAAGAGCTCCCAAATTCTACAGTGAGAAAGTGATTTTGTAAGAATGAGTTCAAAAAGTCCTTTTCTTGAGTTGTAAAGTTCACTATTTATAGGAAACAGTGTGCTTATGTCATAAAATGCCACATGTCATCCCTTGGGAGTGACACATCACTAGGGGATCCCAAAATACAGGTTCTCCGTTGGACTGTCGGTTCCCAAATTTGCGTCGCCTGCCTTGCACAGCGTCGCTCTACCTGTCTGAGAAGACTGACCACACTATGACGGCATGATCAGAGTAAGCCCATTGCTCCAGCCACCGATCCAAGCCTTTACTGAATCCCACGAAAGTGCGTCAAGAGACGCACGGAGAACCTGACAGTGGTGAGGGTAGCCCATGTAGCCAACTATCAGGCGGACTAGATGCCATGCCCTCCAAGGACCTACTCCCATCCCGGAGTGACCCGAGGGTCATCGCCCTGGTGGTGTCGACGATAAATGGTAACATGAGTGGACATAATCACAGCTCAGTGCTCAGTGCTCAGTGTCCGTGGCGAGGGGTTTTCGTACTGAAGCCCCCTCCCCCCGACTGTGACGGCGATGGCTTTAAGGTTGTGAGTCATCCCGTAGTTGATTGTGGCGCATGGGCGCGACGACGAACATCGCGGAGCATATGCTTGGTGCCGGGGCACGTGTTATGAAAGTGGTGAGGCGACGAACGTCACGAAGCAATACTTGGTGCTGGGGCACATGTCATGAGAATGACGCATGGGCGTGGCGACGAACGTCGCGGAGCATATACTTGGTGCTGGGGCACGTGTTGTGAAAGTGGTGCGGCGATGAACGTTGCGAAGCAATACTTGGTGTCGGGGCACACATCATGATGATGGCGTACGGGCACGGCGACGAACATCGCAAAGCCGGCGCACGGGCACGCATCGGGTGTCTCGAAGACGGTATGCTAGCTGAATGTACCTATCATAACGAGATCATGGATGCAACATGTAGTAATGACAAAGTTGGGAGTGATGGTATGCGGTCGTCGGACGACGAACGTCGCAAGGTTGATGCACGACGGACGTCGCAAGGTTGATGAGGTTGGACAGGCACAAGGGTTTGTTGGGGGACCATCACCTGCATGGATTTTTGCATTTCCATGATGACTGTCATAAGAGTAGCCTGCGAGTCCTGTAGGTTGGCTATAGCGGGCGTGAACTGTTGGATGGCCGCATTGACTGTAACTTGTATGTCAGGTGTGAGGGCTAGTGGCTGGTCTTGGGGACGCATGGCACTAGTCCCCTCTTGTTCACCAAGTTGATGCTCCTCTTGCACGGTATGAATGAGGCCTTGGCTGGTAGCCCTCGTAACTCTTCGTCATGGAGGCACGGTGCCTAAGTGTAGCGGACAGGCAGACTGCAGTACGATGCTCACCTCCCCAATAGAGTCACCAAAATGATGCCAAGGAAAGTGGGTTCGTACCTATGTGGAGGTGCCACAAAGGCTGCAGTCCGAGTCAACTTCCAAGTATATAAAATGAGAGACGGTAAGGACGGAGTAAGGGCTGAAAGCAAGGCTTCCCAAACAGGCCTTGAGGAGTGGCAGTGCTGTAGAGACGAGGTGGTGACGAACAGGGCTGACAGTCGACAGTCCGAGTCGAGGTCCAATGTTACGGCCCAAAGTTATGTTTCTCTCACTAGAATCTAAGAGCTCCTAAATTCTAGAGTGAGAAAGTGATTTTGTAAGAATGAGTTCAAAAAGTCCTTTTCTTGAGTTGTAAAGTTCACTATTTATAGGAAACAGTGTGCTTATGTCATAAAATGTCACATGTCATCCCGTGGGAGTGACACGTCACCAGGGGATCCCAAAATACCTGTTCTCCATTGGACCGTTGGTTCCCAAATTCGCGTCGCCTGCCTCACACAGAGTCGCTCTACTTGTCCGAGAAGGCTGACCACAATATGACGGCATGATCAGAGTAAGCCCGTTGCTCCAGCCACCGATCCAAGCCCTTACTAAATCCCACGAAAGTGCGTCAAGAGACGCGCAGAGAACCTGACAGTGGTAAGGGTAGCCCATGTAGCCAACTGTCAGGCGGACTAGACGTCATGCCCTCCAAGGACCTGCTCCCGTCCCGGAGTGACCCGGGGGTCATCGCCCTGGTGGTGTCGACGATCAATGGTAACATGAGTGGACATACTCGCAGCTCAGTGCTCAGTGTCCGTGGTGAGGGGTTCTCGTACCGAAGCCCCCCCCCCCCCCCCCGACTGTGACGGCGATGGTTTTAAGGTTGTGAGCCCATCCCGTAGTTGATTGTGCCGACGATGGCTTTAAGGTTGTGAGCCCATCCCGTAGTTGATTGTGCCGGCGATGGCTTTAAGGTTGTAAGCCCATCCCGTAGTTGATTGTGCCGGTGATAGCTTTAAGGTTATGAGCCCATCCCATAGTTGATTGTGGAGCAAGGGCGCGGCGACGAACATCGCGAAGCATATGCTTGGTGTCGGGGCACGTGTTATGAAAGTGTGCGGCGACGACGTCGCGAAGCAATACTTGGTTCCGAGGCACATGTCATAAGAATGGTGCATGGGCGCGGCGACGAACGTCGCGGAGCATATACTTGGTGCCGGGGCACGTGTTGTGAAAGTGGTGTGGCAACGAACGTCGCGAAGCAATACTTGGTGCCGGGGAACACATCATGATGATGGCGCACGGGCACGGCGACGAACATCGCGAAGCCGGCGCACGGGCGAGCATCGGGCGTCCCGTAGACGGTATGCGAGCTGAGTGTACCTGTCATAACAAGATCATGGATGCAACATGTAGTAATGACAAAGTTGGGAGTGATGGTATGCGGTCGTCAGACGACGAACATCGCGAGGTTGATGCACGACGGACGTTGCGAGGTTGATGTATAAATGTTCGTAAACATCGCGGAGGTACAAAGACTCGAGAAAACAAGTGCGCGTGGGAGGGGAGGCCATAGGCCAAATATTGGGGAAGGCCAAGGCCACCACCCCTGGGGAGGCCGAGGCTGACCCCTTGGTGAGGCCGAGGCTGACCCTAAGGGGTTGCCAAGGCCAATGGCCAACTCCCACCAAGGGAGGCCAAGGCCACTCCCCCTTTTGGTAAACTTTGGGTGCGGCGACAATAGGTGTTTTGATGAGCGATGATGGATCCACAAGTTGCGTTATGACGAGTGCGTCGACACGAGCCGTATCTATGTGACGATCAAGATGTCAAAATTACGTACGAAGCGTACAAAGCGGAAAAAGTGTGAAAAGGAGTATGCGCGAAAGGGGGAACCACCGGGGGAAAGTGGCCGAGGCCAACCCCTCTTGGAGGCCGAGGCCGACCCCCTAGGCCAGAGGAAGGCCGAGGCAGACCCCCTGGGGTTGGCCAAGGCCAAATGGTCTTCCATTTTTGGAGCCTAAGGCCACTTCTCTTTTGGCGAACTTCGGGCGCGCCGACGGTATGTGTTTTGATGAGCAATGACAAATCCAGAAGTTGTGTCGTGAGAGCGTGTTGCCAAGAATCGTGCCCACATGACGAACAAAGTGCCAAAGTCACATAAAGAGCGTAAGGGGCGAACAAAGTACAAAAGGAACTTTACGCGAAAAGTGGAGAACCGGGGGGGAAGGTCAAGGCCAACCCCCCATGGGAGGCCGAGGCCGACCCCATGGGGTTGGCCAAGGCCTTTGCCCCTTGACCCTGTCGCTCCGGTTGCGCCGTCAGTCAAAGTTTTTTTGGTGAAAAGGTGTTCGGGTAGTTTTGGTGCGACGGTCGTGCTATCGTGGGTCACGCTATTGCAAAATAAGTTGTCTAAGTTGCGCACAAGGCGCGCTCAGAGTGAAAGATGTACGTGACTTGAGCGTGTGCGCGCTAACTGGTTCGATGCGTTGGAAGTTTGACCGTTGAATCTGTCGATGTGTTTGTGCAAAGTGGGAACCCTAGTGATTCCTTAGGTGTGATCAGAATGGGTTGGGAACACATAGCTATAAGGGCAATATTGCCATTTTCAAAATACAAAATTTCCATATAGGTAAAAATTGTTAGTTAGTGTCACGGAACATATGTGATACGAAATTGGGCATATGTGATAAAAAAAAAAAGTTTTACATTTTGAGTACGAGTGCCAACTTTAAGAATCCTATATCTTTTACGGTAATTTACCCTTAAACTCGAAGGCATGAGTGATATTACCCTTTGATTCAATGATTGGGCGTCGACAGCGGGGTGAATTTATAATTCATCGGTTCACTCACATTTTGATTCAACCGTATCCAGTTCGTTGCAATTGGACAACCAGGTCTAAAACTGGATCCTGAACCAGTTTGGGTAATTCCACACAACCATTAGGTTTCTAGTTGATTCCATGAATGATGTAAATGCCGTCATTATGTGCCCAAATATTACTTGTATGTAGGAGCGTTAATTACAAGTGTCGAAATTTGTAAAAATAGACATGTTGCGACCACACAGACAGATCAATAAGTAACGACCATGCAAAATTTGTTTGCTCTAGTAGCAATTTATCTACCTCCGTGTTATTCCCGACGTTATGACAAGGGAAAAAAAAGTGCATCTAAAGAATTTTAAAAAAGTATAAGGAGATTAATAAATTTGAGAAGGCAAATTATAACATGAAAAGACTGAGATTATGTATTTATTTTTGTTAAATTTATATTTTTTATTATTACAAAAGATATGACCAGACATTTAGCCACACACTTATATAATTGTCCCAAACATGCTTTTGCTTCCTGATTCTCTGTACCTACAATGAATTATTTGTCAAATTCATCCTCTTGCTTCAAAAACCAATACATTCCAAATCAATTTCAAACTGTTTGCCAAATCCAATCTCAGAACAATTGTGTTTGGAGGTGGGATTTTGAAATATTGAGTATTTTAAAATTCCCTCGTTTCAAAATTCCTTAATTTATAAATTTCATCATTTTAAAATATTCTGTCTGGTGGGCATGATGTCAATTACGTAATATGAATTTATAAAATACTAGTTTGAGAGGATTTGATAAATAATTAGTTGAGACTAGTTATTTGAACTGTAAATTTGAAAGCTCAAAATCTCCGCTTCAAATACCTCCAAAAATGTCGCATCTAAACAAAAGATTTTGTTCAAATCATCCCTAAATATCCGTCAAAGTCAAATTGTCAGTTCAAATACCACATCCAAAAACACTCATCCCCTGGTTGGTTCTCTGCTGCGTTCCTTTTCATCCCCTGTCCTCTTTCTTGTTTTTTTTCCATTTTCATTCAACAACCCACTCCATAACACTTTGCTCTACTTCCCCTTACACGGGTTTCTTGCAGAGTTCCTAAAACAAAGCGGACCCCAAATTTTTTCCTCGATAATCAACAGAATCTTTCCATAAATCCCTTTTAGCATTTCCCTTACAGAATCAAATTTCCAAGAAAGGACATTTGTGTTCCTTTTGTTTATTTGTTGCTGAAGACCCCTTTAAATTTGGGGGTTTAAATTAACCCATTTCGGCCTTTTTTTTAATTTCGAGGAGGGGCCAAAAAGCTGGCTGGTGATTTTTGGTTTTACTCATCTATCAAGAGGTTTTGAGATCAACATCCTGCTTAAGTGTTTGGGTTTTGTCTTGATTATATTATTGAAGTGGGTTGGAGTTGAATTGGGATTTTAAAGTACCAATTTGATACTACTCTGCAAAATTTCTTGGGCTCATCATAGAATTGGACTGGGTTGGTGTTAAATTTGGTAGTACCCGTTTGGAAATCAAGAATTTTGGTTTAGAATCTGGAAAAAGATTTGGGTGTATTTTTTTATTGTAGTGGTGAACTGGGTTTGAGTTAAACTGGGTTATGCATTACCAATTCATCTTTGGTTTGGGTTCTTAATTATAGTACTGAAGTGGGTTGGGGTTAAATTGGATAAGAGGATGCAATCGAGTCGTTGCCAGGGAGTTCAGGGTATTTAGGAGCAAGTGAGAGGAAGCTGTCGTACTTGAGCAATTCTTATGTGTTGGGTTTGACCTTGGTTGCTGGAATAGGTGGACTGCTGTTCGGAGATGACAGGTGTTTTTTATATGTTTGTTATTGTTCCTGTAATATCCGTATTATTTATTACTTATGTAGGTAATAATTTAAAATTTATACCGATTTGAATTAAGTAATGGATCACACAGAATTTTCTTGAAGTCCTTTTAGTGATGAAATTAATATTTAATGGTCAATGTGATTAGATTAAATATTATTTCAAAGAAGAAGAGATTTCGACTTGGATTAGGATTTTAAGTCATATGGTAATTATATTAGTAACGAAGACTTTAAGATGTGTTATAATTACACTAGCAATAAGGACTTTTAGCTGTGTTATGATTGCACCATCAATTAGGACTTCAAGTCATATTAGAATTAAATTAGTAAACTATATAAGGGAGAAGAAGACGTAAGAGTCTTCATATTTTTTAGAGATAAAGGAGAGGAAAGAGAAAAGAGTCAATTGCATTCTTTTGGGTATTCAAGCAAAAAGGTGGTGATTGATCTAAGATAAAGAGTCAATTGCATTCTTTTGGGTATTTTCAAGCAAAAAGGTAGTGATTGATTCAAGATAAAGAGGAGATTTTTGACATGATATTGTTACTTTGAAGTAAAGATCCAAGATAAAGAGGAGATTTTTGACATGATATTCGTTACTTTGAGGTAAGGGTTTTTACGCCTTCTTTTCGTTTCATACACGAGAATCTTTGCGTCTTCGTTTGATTTCAAAATTGAATTTGCTTCCGAGCCTATTATTGATCATCACTATTTTTGTAACGCTATCAATGATCTTGTCTCACTGTCTTATAATTTGCGTTAAAGACAGTTCCCATGTGATTTATAAAAATCTTTATTCGTTATATCGTAAAAGGTCATTCGTGATTATTTTGTGCTCTCAGCCGTCCTTTGTTCGCGGTCAAAAAAGTTACTTTCAAAGATTTTTAGACCAACGCGTCTCTCTTGACGTGTGAATTCCGAGTCTCCTTTGCCACGTGTCAACTTTCTGCCGGGTCTTTTTGGTTATTTACAATTTGCTTCCGCTTTTTCAATTTTCGCACATTTCTTTTCACCCAAAACTTCGTTTGACGATATCTCATCCACCCGATCTCCGATTGAGCTGAATTTTGTTTCGTTGGATTCGTATTTTTGTTCTCTTCGATTTGAGTCTATAATGACTGTTTTTGGACTTCGAATAAATATTCGTTATATTTATCAAACTACTTTGTGGGTGATATTTGTGTTTGAAAGTCACTTTTAATTATCGTGACTTATTTGTGACGCGCCGGTTACAATATTCGACATGGTATAACCATGATTTGTGATGCTTAATAATAAGCAATTTGTGTATGTGACACCCACAAGTTTTGGTAAATATATTTTGATATTCAACTTATTGGTTATGTAAACCCTTTTTGAGTTGATTTGTTATACGTTTGTAAATCGATATTCGACTTATTGGTTATTTAACCCATTTTTCGGTCGCTTCTGTTATTCGCTTGTGAAACTCATATTTGTTAATCGTTTTTGGAAACCTTCTTTTGGTCACTTTCGTATTCGCTTGTCAAAATTTGACTGAGTTATCTAAATTCCTATTTATTGGCTCTGTTCGATAACTCTGAATTCGTATTCCTATTTGTTTTTGGCCCTCTGTGTGTAAAAACTTTTACTGGGCAATTCGTGCTCACCCCTTTGTTTTTTGTTTCCTTTCCCTTGCAGGCCAAAAGTAGCACGAAGGGCGAGATATTAGTACAGCGGTTGGAATTGCTCTGGTTTTTTATATTGAGAATAGAGTTTATGATTTCTTTAGACAAAAATCGGTTAGTTGATTTATATTTCTTTGGGTTCAGATATTTAGTCTGAGAGATTTGTAATAAAGTTTTGGACTATTTTTGGGAGTTAAGTTTTGAGATACAAATCATTTTGTTTGTGGTATTTTAGATGCTCTGCTCTACCATTAAGGTTGTTATGTTTTGGACAGGATTGAGTTATGATTTAAGGACGTGTTCGGACCCTCGAATTCGGGCGTTACAGTTACCTTATCTGCACATTCAAGTGTCTATTCTCTAAAATTACCTGCTTTGCATGGAACTGTTCAAATCTACAGAGTCTTCTTGCATAGTTTTTTGCACGCTGTGTTGATTGAAGTTGGTTGTTTGCTGAATTTGCTGTTAAAGTTTTACTTACCACTCACCTTTGGCTACTTTAAATCTGAATTATCTGGTTGATTTATGGCCTCAAGTAGTCTCTTATATGGTCCTGATTAGGAGACCACTTTCTCCCTTTTCTGCCCGTATTGATTGTAGAGGTAGGGGTAGGGTGAGAGCATGATTACAATCTCAGAGACATTGTTTAATTCCAATCCTATTTCAAAAACCAATATATCATACAATTTTAGTCTTTCTGTTGTCTGTCGGGATTCTGGCCGGGCTTTAGCTGTTTCTTCGTAAATTTTGAATTGTAGTTTAAGAATGAATTTGCTATGTTTTCTAAGAAAAAAATGCAGACGGTTCAAGCTGCCTAATGTTTTTCTAATTTTTTAAACTTATTTCCTGTGTCAATTTCTTTTATGTGGCAAACAGTCACAGAATGGCTAGAATGCGGAAGCTTTTTACTGTCAATTTTTCATTTTACTTGGATGAAGCTCTATTTAAGATAGTTTGTTTGCTTGAATAGAAAGTTGCAGCTTCATTGGAAAGTTGTGGCCTTTCCATGATTATAATGTTGAATTATGTTTATGGCTTGCAATCTCTAATGTCTGCCCTGCACATTCAACGAATATTTATCCATCCTGTGGTAAGTTGGTGCTAGGATGCTCATGAACCCTCGAGGGCGTCAGGAGCAACAACATAAACTACAAAAATAATAGTGTTCTGTTGACCGTAGCCGCTACGATGTGAAGTAGCATAGGACCATTTGTTGGTCAAGATTTTATGTAGGTTTGACAAGTAAAAATGTTCAAATAGTAGAGAATCCGAAGAGTGAAACAACCTGAATAAAACCCAGTACCTCTGGAGATATATACCAAAGCCATCAATGAAATCTGACAAAATCTTAAACTTACAATCCCCGAACCTGAAGATGAATTGCTAAGAGATGTCTAGAGAGTGATTGCTTCACAACAAATATGGAACTAAACCGGCCTTTAAAGATGCAACTACTCGTATCCAACCATATACTTAGAAGGAGGTAGAGGGGAGCCATTTCCTTGCTCTGGCATTTAGATCCATAGCCCTCGGCATATTTCCAGTAATCCCTAACAGAGAGAGAAGAAAAAACAATGGATCTTGAGGTTTGCCAAGTGTCCCATGAAAACTGCGAGTGGTTGGCCAACCCACAAATGATCGGAACAATACACTCTTTGATTACAGCATAGGAGACTGAGTTTAACCACCCTTCGTCATCTTGCTATGCATGATTAGTGTAGCATATAATCCTTGGGTCTACTGGAATGGGTCCTGAATTACTTTGTCTATATGCATGGTTATCATGCATCTTTTAACAGAGCTGTATGACCTGAAACGATTCTTATATATGTCAAATGAAAGTTCGCTTTTTTGGCCAATGAGTGAGGAACTACTCTAAAGTTAAAGTTTTCAATACAAAACTTGGGACAGCTAACTTTGCTTCTTTGGCTGGCGAGGAACTTTTCTTGAGTTACAGTTCATAATGCAAAACTTGGAACAAATAAGTGAGGTTATTTTGAAGTATATCGTTCTTATGACACCATTGTAAGAGACGCTTCTTTTTATTATGGCTACTTAATAAAGCCTGCCTAATGCTTTTAGGTCCTTTACTTTGTTCAGCGTTCTTTTGTGGTTTTTTTTGTAGTTCCCCCTAAGAATAAAGTGGTATACTGTCCCCAGTTTGTGCAAATATGTGGTAATATTTCGTGATATCCTATATGACTCAAAGGAATTTTATTTTCTCCTTTGCCAAATAAGAAAGAAACAGAAACAGGACAATGTCAACTGCATATGGACTTGAAGTTCTGAGTTTTTTTGGAAGTTTTCCTGTGACATTGTGACTCTGTACGAGACTCTTATCTCTTAGTTTGTCATTGCTGTCTTCTCTTATTTTTGTTTAAGGTTTTTGTGTCTTTACAGATGCATCTTACTTTACTCCACAACTTGGTAGTCATCTAATTTGAACTTGCTGATTACAGGAGTGATATCCGGAGCACTTCTGTATATACGTGATGAATTTGAGGTGGTAGCTTCCTCCAGGTAGTACCACCCGTTAACCAATTTTTAGTCTAGTAAGTTTGAAAAAGTGTGAAAGCCTGAAGTGGTCCCTATGGTGTAGTCATCCATCTTTTTATTGCTGGACACACTGAACAAAGACAATGATCTCTTGACTGGCATTGCATGTGCATGACTAGTGTTCTGGTTTAGTTCAACAGGTTAAGAGTGCCAAATGCATGTAAACTTTATGACAAAGGATCTTGAGCGATTCACATGCTACTTGGGATATTTCCACAGGCAAAGGTGCTGAAAAAGCTTTAATAGATTTAGGATACTACATGTTCACGCATCTTCCCCAACCCACAAAGGATGTCATTACCAGAACCCCAAAGAGGTAGAACTGAAAATACCAGTATATCGACTTTTCTTATTTTATACGGGGTAGTCATTATAGGAGTATACGAAGAATTCTCTCTCAGCAAAACATGCTCCCCATCAATGGTGATTTCATCTCTACCTTGTCAAAACCGTAAACCTAATTTTCTGGCACAAAAAATTTCCTGTAATTTTAGTCACTTCCCCAAGGGCGGGGTGTGGGGGCGTGATTGTTGGTGAGAGCGTCAAGACAAGCTGCTTGGCTGTGGAAACAACACTCCCAAGTCCCAACATCATCAACCTTTCTGCGTGTCAGATTGAGGGAGGGAGGGGGAGGGACCTAGCGGTGGTGTTGAGGGTGCTCATATAGCAGGGAGGACGTGAAGAAATCATTTTGACATCAGTGCATGCCTTTTTGTATCGTTTTTTTTATACTGTTTTCATGGGCCCTAAGTGGAACTACTTTAGTGCTGCAATTTGCAAATTTATCATTCCCAAGCACTGGTGTAAACTCCTTTTTGTACTTTTTAAAATTTTCCACTTTCAGTTATTTCTGACAGGATTCTGACAGGATCTTGGATAAAACATATCTGATATTTTTCCTCTTTTAAAGTATTTAGCTCTTTAATCTGGCAGGAGACAATTGTCAGAATGGCTTTGGTTGGTGCAATTATCGGAGCTGCTGCAGGGGGTTGGGTAAATGATGTTTATGGACGTAAGAAAGCTACCCTCCTTGCTGATGTTGTCTTCGCAATTGGATCCACTGTCATGGCTGCTGCTCCTGATCCATATGTTCTGATATTTGGACGTCTCCTTGGCTTGGGCGTCGGTGTGGCATCTGTTACTGCTCCCATGTATATTGCAGAAGCATCTCCAACAGAAATAAGGGGTGGCCTTGTAAGCACTAACGTGCTTATGATTACTGGTGGACAGTTTCTTTCCTACCGTGTGAATCTTGCTTTCACAGAGGTCTGCCATTTCTTTTCTCGTTTTTCATTTCAGTTTCAGTCTTGATACGACATAAGCTACCATGATTTACATATTAATTAGTAGATCTGGACAAGGGGATTTCAGATTTGTCGTACTTTTTCCATTTCGAGATCAACGCACAATTGATTTAGATCATGTTCTACTGAGGAGAAAAAGTTATACAGAAGTTTATAGAGTAAATATTTAACACAATGAAAGTACTAAAGCAGACCTTTTTAACCTGTAAGTTTGCAGTGAATAATACCGGCTAGCTTTTGCTATTTGATGTAAATTCAACAGTCTAAGCTCTCAAGAGAAATGGCTGAAGATACTTCCCTTTTCTCTCTCTCTCCTTTTTTTATTTTCCTTCTTCTTTTGGGTATTTTTCCTTTCTGAAAGCGCACAGCTTTTCATTTTATGGAAATTGGTACTTTGGTGCTGCAAAATCTGTATTAGTGTAGATTGTACACGAGAGTTTTATGCTTTTGGGTATTTGGATTATGTATGTGATAGGCATCATCAGGAATTGAACACAGAGGTTTTCTTTTCCGCTTTCTTTATTCCCTCTGCACTATATCATCTATTTGACAAGATATTGCAAGAGAAATTGTGTTTGCTTCGTGAATTATTCTTTCTATCTTGGCATGAAAGGTTTTTATTGTGCAGCTTTGAGGAGGCAGCATTAAGTTAGTTGGGGCTTGCACTATATGTTTTTGGCAACGATTAACATCACTGATGGAAACTGTTAATTTCTTGCCTATATCAGTTGCAAGGTGGTTCGGTGGCTGACATGTTGCAGTCAATTCCAGACCAAAGTTATTAGTATGATTGATCCCTAGCTCTTCTCTAATTGATATATATTGAATTAAAATGAACTATTCTTGCAATAGCATCAGCATACATACTAGATAGCTTGGCTAGTTTTTTTTTGTTTCATTGTGCCACATGGTAATGGGTTGAACCATATTATCGACATGGTTTATACTGAGCAACAGCCTGGGCCATGGGTCTTTTGTGTGTTTAAGTCGGTGTACATGCCAAATTTCTAATCCCAGTAGTAGTAACGGTTGGGGCTTGGTAGCCTTCTGCACTAGCAGGACCAATGCTTGCTAATGGTCTTGGTCCTAATTGGTCGTGGATAATTTCATACCCTCTGTGCGTGTTTAGTGGTGGGGGATGTGGGCGTGTATTGTATCATGCCCTGTTTTATGGCTCTATGGGTGCTTTGAGTGCATCTATAACCCGTAGTGATATAAAGATATTTTTTGGATCACACCAATATTATTTAGGCCGTTTAGTGTTTCTATAAATGAGGACTGAGATGTTACCTTTTCTTTGTTTGGTTTCCATGTTTTAGGATTATTTGTTTACGCTAATGCTTTGCTAATTTGAATATCAAGCAGGTTCCTGGGACATGGCGCTGGATGCTTGGAGTATCTGGTGTGCCTGCTGCTATTCAATTTTCCCTTATGCTGTTTTTGCCCGAGTCACCACGTTGGCTTTACATGAAGGTTTATAAAATGATTCAGTCTTTTATAATCGATTTTGCTTTATTTTTAGATCAAAGATTGAGATAAACATTGACCAATATTATGCAGAAGGAAAAATCTCAAGCAATAGTCGTGCTTTCAAAAATTTATGATCCTTATCGGTTAGAGGAGGAGATTGATCAGCTTGCTGCTGCATTAGAGGAAGAACGCCAAAGAAAGAATGCTGTCAGATATTCGGATGTATTTAGATCAGAAGAAATTAGACTTGCATTTCTAGCTGGAGCAAGACTTCAGGTAATATGATGAATTCCTTGGATAGAAATGTCTTTCCATATTTTTTTCATCCTTATCTTTACTAATAGTAGCATCAGATTTTGTAATGTGGATCACTTTGGTGTTTCCTTAGTAATCCGTGCTGTTCTTTTGGTGAGAGTTCTGTTGGAGTGGATTTCTCTTTCTGGTCCTTAAACTTTTGCAGTGTGGATTACCCGTCTTCTCAGGGTCCAAATTCACTGCATTTCCTCAGGAAAATTAAGGGTGAAAGTGCCAGTAAAGAGGGTAAAGTATCGCCAAAATGAAATTGTAGCTCGAGTTTAAAATCATCATTCATTGCTAAAGCTGAACCTTTTAGCTATAAATGTCTTTAAGTCATTTCCCCTTTCTAGCTGCAAGCCTGATCCTCAACTTCCCTTGGAAATTTCAAGGGATCCTTATCGGTCTTTTCATCAGGGGATTGGAGATATTTCTGTTTAAATAGATCTTTTTTGCGGTCAATGGTTGTACCCTCGGTATAAGCATTTCATGTGGAAAAAATAGCGTTAGAACCAGTATTCTAACTTTTAGCGTCAAGGGAAGCTCAAGTATCTGATTACACCAACGTGAGACCATTTTTTTGTTGGGGAAGATAGCACAAGGATTGTTTTCCTGAGAAGCGCTAGCCATGTGTTCTCGATTGGCAGGGTCTTACAAAGCGATTGCACAGTCTCCAACTTCCACCGTGGGATCTTGGAACATCACAAAATTATGTTGGAAAAGATCTCCGAGGGTCCTTTGGAGTCGTGCATCAGGGTATAAGCCTCGAGGTTAATTTGAGCATCCTGTCCGAGCCTCAAGAATCTGTATAGAGTATCTGTACCATGTGAGCCTCCAGGGTTTTGCTTTAGGTGCGTTACATTATGTTAATAAACAGCTATTGTTTGTCCAATAAGAATACTGGGGGAAGTTTTGGCATGCAGAGAATAGCTAGTAAATGCTATTGTGGACATGTTTTGTCTTGGACTGCCCCTGTTTCTGTCTTATCAATCTACACCTGATTCTGTTTTGAATAACTCTTGCAAGTTTGACCTTTTTGAATTGTAAATGGTGGTTGTTTGACCACAACGATTGCACAAACCCGTTCAACAACCCGGACATGTATGGAAAATTAACAGCATCGTAAATATAAGATATGTTTTAAAGATGTCATATATGTAAATCTGTAGTGGTGGATGTCTTTTTATTATATAGATAGATAGATGTGTCTTGATCCATGGACGTGACATCGTAGAGCACTCTGAATCCATCTTCACAATTGGTGTTTCATTTTATCCATGAAGTTCGATGACCACCCTGTTTCTGTCTCCGACTAGAACTTCAGAAGTAGAGAAGTTTTAAAAGCTCATGGCTTCTGTCTGCTTGGAACTGTTTTTCCTATTCGGGGCTATTTGTCGAAAATGTCCGCTAATATAATAATTGCAAGTGTCACTGTAGAACTAGAAGAGCTACTCTAGAGTGGGATAAATCTTTTCAATGACCGACAATTCAACTTAACTCTGATTGAAATGCAAGATACCTCTCTCTCTCTAATGCATAGCTGGCCTTCATTTCATCTTCCAAGGGTGGGGACAATTTTATGTTAATACATGAGTCCAAGGCTTCAAAGATTTGCTATGTTTTGGTAAGGGCAAATTACACTTATATCCCTGAGGTTAGGGTATAATTACAGGCGAGGACAATAGTTTGGACAAATTACACCTATGTCCGTTGACTAAACGGAATCTTAAAAATCCTAACGGTTTTAATGAAAAGACTATATTGCCCCTAAGCTGGAATCTTATTTTTTTTTAATGCCATTACTTTATCTTATTTTTAATGTCATTAATGCTATTACTATTCTTCAACCCCAACCCCAAACCCCCCCACCCCCACCCCCACCCCCCCCCCAATACCGCCCCACCCCCCCACGACCCCAACCCCATTTCTGTCTCAAACTCCCCGTAGCACCCCTTGGCAGTCTGCCTCCCCGTCGCCACACCCACCCTCCCCCTCCCCCTCCCCCTCCCCATCCCCCTCCCCTTCCCATTCCCCGTCGCCGTACCCACCCTCCCCCTCCCCTTCCCCTTCCCCTTCCCCGTCATCGCAGCGCCGCACCTCCCGCCGCAAAGCCCCACAGCACCATTTCGCTGTCTACCTCCCCGTCGCCACACCCACCCTCCCACTTCCCGTCGCCGCCCCCACCCTCCCCCTTCCCCTTCCCCTTCCCCTTCCCCGTACCCACCTCCCCCCTCCCCGTCACCGCCCCGCCGCACCTCCCGCCGCAAAGATATTCGACAGTCGCTGATGATCTCGCCGATGTCGCCAAAGAGGCTGTAGGACCAGGTAAGGGCAATGAGGCCTAGTTCAATGTGGTAGAGGCTGATGATTAGGTTTGGATTGCCGGGAGTTGGCGTTGGTGACGGCAGCAGCGCGGCCGCTTTGTTGGGGATTGCAAACAAAACCCTAATTTGCAAATTAGGGTTTCAAAAAACCCCAATTTGCAAATTAGGGTTTCAAAAAACCCCAATTTGCAAATTAGGGTTTCAAGAAAACCCCAATTTGCAAAGTGATACATTGTGACTTGAGAAATTTTTAATTTTGATGAAATGGACTGCAAATTGAGAAATTTTTAAATAAGGAACAAATCAATTTTAGGGTTTTAAAACCCTAATCTTCAAATTAAGGCTGAAATCAAAGATTAAAAATTTTAAAAATATTCGGTATATACAGTACAAGGGGTAATATCGTCATTTAAAAATACGTATTGCTGACATCATTAAAAAAGTATACTTTTTGGACGGAACCCTGACGGATGGATACGGCTGATACATTTTAAAAGTGTTTGGTCACGGAATATTACATATTAAAACTTAGTGTCCTTGACTGTAATTATACCCTAACCTCAAAGATATTTGTGTAATTTGCCCTTTTGGTAAATATTGGGTCAAAGCTCACATTCGTTGATTATTAATAAATTATCCCCCTCCCCAAACACACGTGCGCATGTACGCACGCAAACTCGCACATACACCCTCGGACGCCACAAATACGGGCAGACACTTTGGACTTTTTTGGTGATTAAGCAGTTTTTAAATTTGCAGGCATTTCAGCAGTTCACTGGTATCAACACAGTTATGTATTACAGCCCGACAATTGTTCAGATGGCGGCCCTTCTATTATCCCTCATTATTGCGCTGATGAATGCTGCTTGTACAGTTGTTGGGATTTACCTCATTGACCATTTTGGGCGCCGAAAGTTGGCCCTCAGCAGCCTATGTGCGGTAATCGTTTCCCTCGCCCTCCTCTCTGCCGCATTCTTTCTAGAATTGTCCAGTTCTACTAATGGATTCTACGGTTGGATTGCAGTTTTGGGTTTGGCCCTCTATATAGCTTTCTTCTCACCAGGAATGGGGCCTGTGCCATGGACCGTTAACTCCGAAATCTATCCACAGTCATACCGAGGAATCTGTGGAGGCATGTCAGCTACAGTGAATTGGGTGTCGAACTTGGTAGTAGCCCGGAGTTTTCTCTCGATATCTGATGCTGTGGGTACCGGAGCAACATTCTTGATCCTGGCTGGCATCGCTATGCTAGCTTTTGCATTTGTGGCATTGTTTGTTCCAGAGACCAAGGGGTTGACGTTTGACGAAGTTGAACAGATACAGAGGGAGAAGGCTCGGAGCAGTGGGAATGGCAGTGAAGCACTTCTTGTGGCGGGGGATCTGTCGTAAAGTTTGACCTCTACTTCCCCCCCTTCCTAGCATGTTATCTCATTTCATATGCTTAGTATGGCATATAGGATTCGAGTGCAATTCCTGTTTGAAATAGCAGTAAGTTTCAGGGCTTAGGGAAGTTGGCCTTGGTGACTGAGGTCGGATTTTTCGAGGTACATGGGCATGCTTCCTTTGTGTATAGAAGCAAGTAATTATATGGAGTTGTGGGTAGATGAGGTGAACTTTCTTGTGAACTCCTTTTTGTTACATGCATGCTTAGTGTGGTGCGGTGAACAAATTAAACTAACCGATTTCGAAGGCAGGACAACCAGAGGCCTTGTCAGTCTTCGGTCTTGTGTCTTCGGCTGTGTAATTCTGCAAAGCAAATGTACTCATTCTTGTAATGCTATTGGGAATTTATGACTATTCTTATTATTTTAAGTGCCTAATGTGAGGTCCGGGCCTTATTTGAAGGCTTGAATTTGGCTTCTTTTCTCTATTGGAAGCGAGTCCAAGTAGCTTAACTTGTTGTTTTATAGGTCTAACGGTGGATACCTTGGCCATATATCAATGGTGTCACTAAAGAAAGTTTTTTTCTTTTCTTTTCTTTTCTTTTCTTTTCTTTTTTTTTTTAATTCAGACGCAAGTAAAATTCTAAACCCTTCAGCAGCAGGACCATCAAGCGGTAATGGCTCCGTTGCTTGGGGATCATTTGATTATCGCTTTAAGTTAAGCATTGCACGATTGTGTCCTTCCTGGGAATGAGTATTTATACCGTTCAAAAGATTCAATCAGTCAAATAGAGCCGACCAATCTGATCGATCAAGAACTTAAAACTTAAAAGAAATGATCAATTTGGTTTTGTTTTCTTTCCATACCGAGTGTTGAGTTCGGTCTGTGGAGTTTGACTTTTTTGATATATCATTGTAAACTGATCTCAGTCACTTGTGAGTTAACCACTAATACAAATAGGTAAATTATTTCTAAAGGAAGGCTCTAAAAACTTGTGATCATGCATATTATGTAGGCACAATCTTAATGAAGGTCAAAACAAGTCCAAAGCCCAAACCGGTCAATCCGTCTGCACCGATCTCTAAATTGTTAAAGCCGAGCAAAATTCAACTAAGGTTTGTTTTCATTTTCAAACCGATGGTGTGGTTCGGTTTCGTATTCATCCTCTAAACCGAGCCAACCGAATCGTGCTCACTCTAAGCGTCTTCCGTGGAGCCCATCGACATGAAGGGTTGATTTAGAGAGGTAGGTAAGCTCCTAATATCTTTTCGTAAGAATGAAAGTTCTACTCTAGAATTAGAGATGTGATAGTAACGGTGTCCTGGGGGAAGTTAAAACAATTAGGACATTGCCCCAACCACGGCAATTGGTTTTCATTGGTATAGAGTCTTGGGGAAATTATTAAATATAGGACATTTTCTATGTAAGAAATATATACGTGCTGTCCCCTTGTCAGCGAGGGCCTTTTGCGGCTCTGCCAGTAACTAATGGGAGGCTTTTATAATGCAACAAAATATTGCTATTCTCCAACCTGTAATATACGTCAAAAAGAGCTGGACTAAGAAGTTAGATACCAGGCTCTAATGCCGAAAATACTATGTAACTACAGGCAAGAATTAAGGCAAGATGACAATCAACACACTTAGCTGACTAAGTAAACGAACCCGAGTTTACCCCATCCCAGCTGAAAACTTTTGTACCAATACCTACACATCGGTGTTTTGAAAACTAGAACGCATTAAACCTATGAGAAGCAATATCTTCGATATTGATGAAACAGGCCCATGCAAAGAACTAGACCTAACATGTGGTGCAGAGACCGCACTAAGGCCCGGAGCCAAGTGGCGGCGTAGAATCACCAAAAAAGATACCCGGCAAAAGCGAGAGCTCTGAAACAATACTTGATTGCGAGCAAGCCAAATGTACCATAAGCTACGAGTAATGCATTGGAATGCCGGAGAAAGGCTGACACGATCCGCAACGATTTAAGGAGCCAATCTCCTAAGCTGAAAGGGATACATGTGACAAAATAACTCAAAATACACTGCCAAAGAAAGAAAGAAATCTTTTTAGGAAATCCATAGCTGACTTTTGCAAAAGCTGATAAGCCGCGTTCACACTGAATTCGGATATCAGACATCATCCAATGTAGAAGATTTAAGATGTGCAATCAATTCAACCAAGAGTTCTGGTACCCACTTACACTCTTGAAACCAAAGGAAAATTTACTATAATCTAGCAGCAGAAGCCTTGAAGTAAAGATAACGACCATATAAAATGCTCTGCCAGATGTCGGTCTAGTAGTTTTACAAGCTGATCGAAAAGCTTGATGTCGACAGTATTTTCCCAGTAAAACCCGGCTGATCATAAGCATGCAAGCCCCCCCGTTTAGCAAGGAGCGCCTGATTCATTCATTGCATATGGCAAAAACCAAATTTGCCTTTATAAGAAAGTGGTTGACACAGGCCCGTTCCAACTCACTCAATTGGTTTAACTTTGACTTCATTCTTCTTGTTGTTCAAAGCATATGCTAGGGTCCGATATGACTTTTGTAAGGTTGTCCTATAATTCAATTTTGTGTCATGTCCTCGTTGGAGGGAGATGAATATTGCTTACATATTAATGTAGGTCAAAACATGGATTGTATGGATGAGGCTTGGGAACTACAGTTAGAAGTGATGTCTAATATTCATACCAAGGCCTATAATGGTGGGTGTCTCATTCTTCGACTGGTAGAACCGAGCAACCATGACAGCCTCTGGTAAAGGTCTTTCTTGAGACCTGCTTTGCTAGCCTTTATGAAACAGGTCTTGGAGAGGGCTCGTGCTCAAGGTCTCCTTCAAATTACCCTCAACTTTAACAACTGAAGGTTATGCAATCAGCAGATATGGGTGGAGAATGGTCAAGAAAGTCTGCCTCCAGGTTCGTTTGACTTGAGATTTTTAGCCCGCTCCTTCAACTTGGCAAGCTTAAACTTCTTTCCATGCAGGTTTTAAAGGCGACTCGAAAAACTACTGGATTAGCTCCTTATAATGTAGATGCTCGACCCACTTGGACTCGTGGGTTGCGTTGATGCCTACACACTAGTTGATATCTTTAACTTGCCTAGGTTGTGGTAAGGAAGGAGGGTTGCGTTTCTTTGGTTTTTTTGTATTAGTTCTTTTGCTTGTATGAAGGAGCCTGTAGAGGTTTGTATCTACACTTCATTTTTTTATTAACGAACTTCTTGAAGTTGACTCAGTAATAGAAAAGGCTACCCTTTGTGCCATACATGAGGAACTTACAAAGATTTGGGAATCCAGCTAGATATCACGCTCTCTCGACAGGATATTTGTCACGCTTTTGCTCAAAAGGTACAAGATCATTGTAACATGTGGAACTATTTACTCCTTAACAAGACTTGAAAGGCTATTCTCATTCAGTCGGTGCTTTCCTCTCTTCTGATTCATTAAATGTCAGTTCCTTGGTTTTTGAGCTAACTCTGCAAAAGCATTATTCTGGCAAGGTTCTGGTAGATTGATGAATCTGATCGACCCTCGACTCGTAGCATGGCCTACTTTGTGTTTACCTATGGCCTTCGGTGGCTCCGAGTTTAGGGATACAAAGACGATTAACGAGGCACCACTTGCCAAGCAAGCTTGCGTGCTATGTTCTCAACCTAAATGTTTGGTTGGTGTCAGTCCCCGTGGGGCAATATTGCTGGCATAAGGTGTGGACACCCCATTTTTGTAGTCATTAATAATTAAATAAATAACGGACTTCATTATTTACTAGAGTGCATTATTAAGTTTAGGCCTAGTAATGTGATAGTTCAGTTTAGGACTGAACTAGTAATGTGATAGTCCGAGTCTAGTCCAGTTGTATGTCCAGTCCAGTTCAGTTCAGTCCAATTTCAATTAGTTCAGTCCAATTATGTCAGTCCAGTCCAATGTCTAGGCTTTGTCATAATAATTGATTTAGTTTGTCAAGATAATTTTGGGAAATGATATATGAATTATCCGTGATACAATGATCAAATCAATCTATTTTATGATTAGGAAATGAATTATCCCGAATCTGATATATCTCTTTTACAAAACCAGATATAATTATCGAAAATAGAGTTAGATGATGCCTCAAAATTCAAAAAAAAATATTTTTTTAATTTATAAGGTGAACCGGCCGGTTAATTGACTTTTGAAAATCTACGATTTTATCACTAATTCTGACTCATTTCCAGTCTTGCAAATTGGCATAGCCAATCTTATAGATTCTACGACCCTAGCACCATAAAAAGGGCCTTAGCCTTCATGTTTAGGGGGTTCTTTCGAAAGCTTATTCTCTTTAGAGCTTGCATACCATTTCTTCGTGAAGTGATGTGCAGTCTCCCTCGAGAATCTTAGCCACTTAAACTCATTCTTATAAAGTTCTTTAAGTCTTTGCATCGTGGATCGCTCAGAGAGCATCCACGAATCTTCAAGGCAAGCTACTTCAAGAAGCTACCTTTAATAGTTTCTTCAGTTTAAGAAATCACGTAGATTGTCACATTTCTATTCAAAACATAAAAAAATAAAAAAGAGTCTTTTACATTTTTTTTGTCTACGTCTAGGCTCTAAATGTAGATTACTTCCCGTAGGATCAAAGTCGAACTACGGCGGTTTTGATTTCCGTTAGTCCAACTGGATACGTAGGAAATTTGACCCCCGATATCGAGTTCAAGCCAAAAACATAAAGTTAAAATTACCTAAATTATGTCATATTTTTTTATACTATGTGTTTTTATGGCCAAAATTCAATAAAAATGAAGTAGAGACCAAAAAGGCGTGGCGGGTGCCTAACATCTTCCCGTTGCGTAACTTAGTCCTCGAACCCCTCTCTTAGTTTCGATAGTCTAATAGTCATTTGGACACTTTTTAAGTCAGTTCTAGGTTTTTCTTATTTTTCCTCTAATCAACTAAGAATGTTAATCCATAAAATTCACTTTTCTAGGGGATTTTTTTGAGGCGGTTCGTCACAGTGGCGACTCCACTAGGGACAAAAAATAACTAAGAGGATTAGACTTGAAATTTTTTCTTGATTTTTTGCTTTGTTGCATTTTATTTGTATTTTGTGGCGTGTACAATATGATATAATTTTGGTACTCGCGCTTTTATTTTCATGCCTTACACGCCCATATCTCGCCTGACCAACCAACTCAGGGTATAAGTTAGCCAGTTCGAGTTTTCAAGTATAACACATACTGACTGACCGTCTGCTTAGGAGGGCGAAACCGGCCTGTTAGTCAGAGTCTCCCCCTTTTTTTCGCGAGATTACATGTTAGCTTATAGTATAGTGGTTGGTTTCCTTACCAATATGTCATAGGCCAAAACAGGTATTCTCCAAGAAAAGGATAGAACAGTGAATGGTCCAAAAGTGTGGTTTTTCTTTCAACGCCGATATAAGGTCACTCCTTCGGCTCAACTTGTACCATATACCTCATGCCTGTAACTCATGTAATTAATAATGGGTGATCACCAGTACGTGTACAAGCTGTTTAATATACCAAGACACCAGGGGAGGTCCTTTTAGTAGAAAGCCTTGGAGCTGATGGTACAATAAAAAGTTCGACTTGCAACTAGAAGGTTCAAGGACTTCAACCATTGCCCTCTAGTCGGTGGGTTAGGAACAGACGTACGCTTGTGTGAGGCATAGAAATAGAAGCACAACTACCAGTTATATCACATTTTACATGTTATAAAATACAAAAAAATATACAAAAAGGTCAAAAAAAAGCATTAAAAACGTTTCAAATCTAGGCCTTTTAGTTTTTAGTTCCCAGTGGAGTCGTCACTATAGCGAACCGCCTCAAAAAAATCTCCTAAAGGATTTTAGGAGTCGCCACCTTATTTATTTAAAATATATGAAAACAAAAAAAACATGAAAATGACTCTAAAGTGTCCAAAGGACCAAGTTAATCTACTGAAAAGAGATAAATGAGTTTGGGGACTAAGGTATACGACAGGAAGGTGTTAGGCACCCGTCATACCATCTTGATCTCTACTTCATACCTATGACTTTTGGCCTTTATAACACATAACACATAAATATGCAATAAAGCATTTAACCCTGAGTTTATTTTCTCTATTATTGGCTTGAACTCGAAATCAGGGGTCCAATGTCTATGTATACAGTTGGACAGACCGAAATCAAAACCATCGTAATTCGACTAGACCTTATGGGAGGCAACCTACATTTCAGTCTTAGGAATGAAAATAACTCTTTTTATGATTTTTGTAATAGAAATAAAATTTGATAGCGGGAAATGGGAGACAACATTAGATAAATGAACTAGACCAAAAAGCTACATAAATATACGTCGAGAGTCTGCTTATCTTGGTGATTCGGGAACACTCTCTGATTGATTGATCCAGGATGGAAGAGAGTAAGAACTTTCTTTTGAAGTGACTATGAAGGGCTAATTTCTTTTAAGAGAT
Organism: Escallonia herrerae; assembly: GCA_033070095.1. Taxonomy (NCBI): domain Eukaryota; kingdom Viridiplantae; phylum Streptophyta; class Magnoliopsida; order Escalloniales; family Escalloniaceae; genus Escallonia; species Escallonia herrerae. The sequence goes on from JAVXUP010001190.1 coordinate 166,305, forward strand.
GATATACCACTTCAAAGTGAATGGTATAAAAGTTTTAGGGAGAAAAAGCTAATATTAAACTGAGACCCCAAAAAATGTAGGGCAAGGGGCCTATTTGTAGAGCTCTGGAGTACCAGAAATGATAAGGACGACAATCTGCAATCTGATGAGAAGACATAATATTTGATAAAAATGATAGTTTTACAAAACAAAATGTTAGTGCACCCCATAATTTTATAATAATATTTTTTTAAAATTTTCAGACATTATCTAACTCTAATTCGGTAATTATCTCAAGTCTATTAGATATGATATACTAAATTTAGAATTTATCTTCACGAATCATTTATTTAATCTCTTGTATCAAGGATAAATTACAAAATAAGTTGTTAAATAACTTAGACAAATCATAATCTAGACATTTGGACTAGATTGACATAATTGGACTGGACTGAACCCAATTACTGATTGAATGACTGGACTGAACTGCTAAACTGCTGGACTACTGGATTAGACCTGACAATTGGACTAGACAAATAGATTGGACAACTGGACCTGTGAACTTGACAACTGCACTAGACTGGACCAAATTAAATTAATTAAGTTATATTATTAAGCCTAGATTTAATTGTAATACCCCAATTTTGTGTTTTCTTTTTAGTTTATCAGAATGCATAATTTCGACTATTAATCCGATTAGTTTGGGGCCTTCTAATAATATTAAAATTTATGGGTAAACTTGAAAAAGAAAAATATTTAAAATTCAAGGGGTTTTTAAGGGAATTCTCCTTTTTAGGGTTAATATATAAAGATTAGCTTAATTCCCAGCCATCACAGAAAAACATTGGTCAGCCTCTTTTACTTGAAACTAGAGAGAGAAAGAGAGTGAGAGGAGGAAGCATCTAGGGCAAGAATTTTCAAGGTAAATCCCTAGTCTCTTCTCTCTAATTTTAGCTATTTGTTTGGGTATTTTAAATTGTAATCTTGGGTGAGTTTTAGAGGGATCTTAATGTGTGAGTGCTAGGGTTTGTGTGTGTATTGTGTGTGTTTCAAATGGTGAGATGTGGGTGTGCTTGAGAAGAAGGCTGTTGTAGATCAGCATAAAAGAGGGTTAGGTTTTTATTGATATCTATTTCCTTATTAATTGGATTGATGTGTTTTATACTTTGTGAAAACCTTATTTTGTCCCCTTAAACTTTTCAGTTTTAATTATTTTCAGAATCTTATGTTTTGATATCGAAAAATGACTTATAATACAATTCACTGTAGAAGTTCAGATTTTTCTGTTTCGGGCAGCTATTTCTATTTGTCATAGAAAATTAATTACTCATGCTATTTTTGTGAAATTTTATATTTCTAGAAACCTCATAAAGTTATCTTCAACTTTTTAGTTTTGAGTTTTTTGAGATTCATAGTGTTTTGGCTCCAAAATAACTATTGAACAAAACTGGTCTGTATAGAGATGCGATGTTTTGATTAGCCACTTCAATTTACTATAGAGAAGTCATTACTCATTGAATTTTCGTGAACTTTATATTTCTGAAAACCTTAAAATGTATAATTTAACTTTTTAGTTTTGAGTTTGCTAAGATTCATCATGTTTCTGCCTCAAAATGGTCAATATATAAAACTAGGATTTGCTAAAAATTGTTGTTTCTAGAATTACTTATCAATCCATTGCCAAATCTTCTTATGCCATTTCTGAGCATATTTGGGTAAAATGTGAAACTAAAACTCCTATTATTTTTGTGAAACCTTCAATTTAGAATTTTGTGAGATTTTTGTGGGCATGTGAAGGGCCTCAAATGATTTTATTTTTTAAATAGGTTTTTGAATTAATTGGCATTGCAAACAAAATTAATTTTAGCTGAAAATTTTACAGTGATTTGATCTTATTGAGACGCTTGAGCATCTAAAATTTTGTAGCATTCTAGCATCATTTTATATACTTTTGATGTAGGATCCATAGCACTTAATTTAAGGAGCGAATTGGGATTCCGAACAAAAAATTCCCAAAAAAGGGCCTTTTTGTCTGGAAAACCCACCTAGCCATTTAAAAGAGTGGTTTGAGTTTTTTTGGAGGCGTTGTGGTATGTTAGGCATTAGGGGTATTATGGGTAACTTGACAGGAGTCCAGGTGCATTTTTTGTAATTTCTTGCACTTAGGAGAAATTTAGCAGCTCAGAATGATTAAGTGGCAATAAATAATATCGGCATGATTTATTGTTTATATTCTGATAGACAAGAGCTAGGGCAAGAATTGGAACAAGAATTGGAACCACTTAGCTAACCAAGTAAGTACCATGTCATATTCCTCCTTATACCCTACTTGAAAATTTTATATATTGTATACATGTTCTCAGTCAAATGAAAGCTTTGAAGTACTTTTACTGCCTTGTGTTCGTGATAAATCGTTTAATGAAAACAAAAATTAAATGACATGGAATTATTGTGTGAGTAAATGAACCATGTTCGGTACATGTGGAATGAGATGATAATTTGACCGAGTTACTGTGCCCCATATCCACGGGGGAAAGTGGATTCCGGGTCCTGGTCAACGGGACCATACGTTGACGCACAGTACTGTTGTATCGTGTTTCGCCCTTGCGTCCACAATATTGTTTATCTCGGGTGAAGGAGAGATTTTGGGTGCAAGTGCTTTTATGTATGTAAATATGTTGAGTAATATTTTATTTTGGTGACATGGAATTCCTAATTTTGAAAAGAAAAACCCATGGCGTGTTTGAAATCCTCAACCTATTTTAGGGATATGGCATGTGTATTTACTGGGCCCCAGCTCACCCTTTTATAAATGTTTTCAGGTGATCACTTAGATGAAACCGACATCCATCAGGTAAGCAAGACTGGACTCGCGAGAGATGGTCGTTGGGGACATAAGTCCTCTTAGAGAAATCGTTTATCTTTACATGACAATGTAGTATAAATTTTATATTTTAGAGAATTAGTGGGAACATTGATCTCCATAGAGTTAATTGTGTAGTTGAAATTATTTGACAATTATGAAAATTTCTAAGTGAGGCTCTTGATAGCTAATTTATTGTTATAAAATTTTGCAAGTTAGAGTGAATTTTGAGTATAGGTTGTAGTAAGGCCTGGCAGAGCCCTAGGTGGATGTTCCAATGGGTCTGCGTCCGGTCACGGATCTAGCTCACCAGCCTACCTTTATAGTGCTTTTCTCAAAGAAAAAAAAAGAATATAACAAACAATCGGGTTTAACAAGAATACGCCAACCTAGCTTTGCAAGTAGGGATTTGTTGAGAAGATGGGTGGACCGAAAAGCAAGCCCTCCCAAAAAAGTTAATTGATCCATGGAATGCCTTTGGTATTGTAGTTCCTAGTCCACCAAAAGAGATAGAAAATGGAGTCCAGTTGTTTACATACTTTTAGGGGGAAGAGAAAGGCATGCATGTGATATATGAGCAAGGATGATAGTTCGGATTTGATGAGTGTTGCTCTTCCTGCTTTGTTGAGGAGGATGCTTTTCCATCCAGTACAATGATGTTGGACACGGGTTAACAAGTGCCGAAAAAATTCCGTACGACGGGAAACAACATGCAGTGATGTCCACTAGTATGTGCCTAAAGAGGTGTGGACCAGAACTTCTAACTCTTGCGAGATAAAATCTGCTAGGTGGGGTGGGGTGGGGTATTGGGACTAACAAATAACGCTAATTTTTGGGAGTTGATTTGTTGACCAAAGTCTTGAAAATTGGAGTTGAGCAGTAGTTTATGGACCTTACAGGAGAGGGGATTGAGATGGAAGAACATGATGGAATCATCTGCAAAGAAAGGATGGTTTATTGGAAGGGAGTGCCTGGTTGGCTGGAGGCCAATCGGACCACCATACTCATGTGCTTTGAGAAGGATTTATGAGAGAACTTTTGTACAGAGTACGAGGAAAAAGGGAAAAGGGGGTCACCTTAGCGCAACCCACATGTAGGAGCAAAAAATCTAGTAGGAGAAGCTTCCCCAAGAATCGAGAAAGAGACTACAGTAATTTATTATATTGTAAGTCGGACACATTTGGGGGAGAATCCTAGTTGATGCATTACTGTAACAACAAAGTACCATCTGATGCGATCAAAGGCCTTGTTCATATTTATCTTTAATGATCCGATGGTTGAAAGGCCCAGCTTTTAGAGATGGATCTGGTAATATGGCGGCCTTTGGTGAAAGCATTCTGATACAGTGAGAGGATATAAAGGTTTTTATGACTCTTTTTAGTCGGTTGCAAAGGACTTTGGCTATGATTTTGTGGATGGTGTTACAAAGGCTTATAGGCCGAAAGTCGCTAGGGTGAGTTGGATGTTCAATTTTAGGAATAAGTACTAGGAAGGTACGGTTCACCTCCCTATTGTGAGAGAATCGCTATTGTGAAGGATTGACCCATAAAGTCCAAGCATCTTTGGTACACAAAGGGGAGGGGGAAGCCATCTGGACCTAAGGACTTGAGAGGATCCATCTGAAATACTACTTCTGTTATTTCTAACGCTGAGAATGAGGAATTCAATTGCAATTATTGAACTTGTGTGATTTTGGTCGAAAGAAGGCCGATAGTATTGAGATATCTTTGGTTATTATGAGAGTGAGCACGGGTAAGACTGAGGTAAAATGCTTAAAGAAGCAGTCTTGGAGCTCCTGATGAGAAAAGCAAGGTTGTCGCTGTGAATTGAGAATGCTTGGAAATTTATCTCGAGAATGTCACATCCGAACCGAGGCATGGAAAAATTTAGTGTTGCGGTCTCCAAGAGCAAGCCAGTTGTCCTTGGATCGCTATTTTCAGTAGGTTTCTTCATAGTCTAGTAACCAGTTTAGATGGCCTTGAGTGAAGCATCTTGAGAAACAGCTGTATTGTTCGGTAGATCTTTTTGAATGATTAGAATCTATAGCAGGACACGAAAGATTTGGGATTCCAGATTGTGGAAATGAATGTTACTGCATGCAGGAAGTTTTTTCACTGCAAGTTTGTATAGAGTCATTAGACAGTGGAGAAGGGAGCCTAAGGTGGCTATCTTCCAAACATAACGAAGAAGGTCTCTACCTTTTTGTGATGGAGCTACATGGCTTTGAAACGTTTAGGACGCTTCTTCAGGGAGGCTAAGGGGTTGGAGTCGAGAAGGATAGGTGCATGGTCAAAGCCTTGAATACCTAGGATGTGGAGAATAGCTCGTGGGTAAGAAAGTAGCCAGTCCATATTAGAGAAGCAACAATCAAGATTCTCAAAGGTATAATCAAGACAACTTCGGTCATTTGTCCAAGTAAAGGATGGTCCTAACCAGTCAACCTCAACCAACCCATGTGAGTGGATAAGGTTGTTGAGGTGACCGTGACCAAGGAAAAGTAGGTGATGACATCCATTTTTCTGATTTGAAAAGGAGTTGGTTAAAGTCGCCTATTAAAACGAGCGATCCAAAAATTTGCCAAAGGGTGTGAATGATAGAATCCCACGTTGCTTGGCATTTCTCAACCACGGGGTGGCCGTATACGAAGCCTGAGGTACAAAGTGGAATATTATATAACTACAATGATGTGAGAACAAGGTGTTTGGATTGCAAGAGGAGAGTACCAACAATAGGTGATTTATATCCCACCCAGAGACCTCGTTTGAGACCTTGGGAATTAGACCCAGAAAATCCTATGAACCCTTCTTTACAAAAGAATATTGTAACTTTGACCATGTCCAGTTTGGTTTCTTGAAAAGAAGCACCACATCCGGTTGGTGCAGACGGATTAACTGCCTTGCTGTATGAACTAAACGCTACGGACCCAAGCCCCGACAGTTCCAGCTAAGAACTTTCATTGGCTTTGAAGGGGTTTCTCAAGGGCAAACCCCAAAACAATATTGTTACTGCAAAAAAGTTGTGGGCTATACATTATAGAGTTAAGAGACTATTTGAAGATAAGCCTTGAACCCCCTTTGTTGTAGATAAAACTTAAACCGTTTTTGAGACAGAGAAGTCCAAGAGACTACTGGAGCTTGAAAAAGGGGACCAAAGAAAGAGACTTTGACCAAACGGCATCTATAGGCAGTAGCAAAAGTCATCAGGGATTCGAGGCCAAGAAACACATATTCGTTCAAAGCCTCGATTGCGAGAGGGATCCCAGATGGCTCCCAACAAGAATTAATGAGTTGGGTTTCAGAGAACAAGCAGGGTCGCTTGCATATTGGAGTAAAGATAACCAAAGATTGACACAAGGCTTAGGAGGAATCGAGACCTAGAATGCAAAGATCCACGAGATGGGATTGAGGATGTGGTGGCTTCCTTCGCCGTTTCTGCCGGTTTAGGGAGGAAGAGTCATTTCTAAGAATAGAATGTCCATACTTTGCACCTTTTCCGAAGAAAGATGTCACTCAGGTGGGTGGTTGATTCTCGATAGCATTTGCGCATGAGAGGATAAAGGGATCAGTGGACAGAGCCCGCGATCTCTGTAGGCTGTTCCTTTTTAGGTGGAAAATTGCAGCGCCTTTGATGGAACTATAATCAGATTCACGATTTGATGCACCAGAGCTCCGTCTTCTTGGAGCACCGGTGGATCGTGTGCTTTGAACACAAGGCCGGTACTCCTTAACACACTCCTTCCTTTTGACAACAACAGCCAGCATCAGAGCATAACTCTGCATCACTGCAATCGACACTAGACTATTCTGCAATGGAAAAACAAATAGCGTATGCTCCTCTCTCCACAAGCCACCACAAAATGTGAAAGTGGCATCACAATGTTCTAACAATTGAAGATCTTAAAAAATCCAGAGAAAAATAAACGAAATGTTTTCGGTACATGTATGCACACGATTTTGGTCGTAAATCCAATTGGATGATACTCAAAGCTCCAGTGGAGAAATGCTTCCCAACTTCACCTCATAATTTAGTATACTGAATCAAATACTCTTACTTGTCCACTATTAAGGACTAAAACAGCACCACGCTCCCAAACAAGCCTCCTTTAAAAATTCGTATAATAATACACACTCAAAAAGGGAAAAGTATCATTGCAGCATCATGTGTAGACGTAGAGTAATGGATAAATGGTGCTATGAAAATAGGAAGAGGCTGTTATTCAGAGAAGTTAACATATAATTACTGGTGGGAAAGTGAAGCCGAACCTTACGAGCATCAAATCATGCCTATCATAGAAAGCATCCGGAAACTAATCTAAAATGCTGCCACGATTACTAAAAGAAAATAACATTCCAAGTCACTGAGAAACAAGGAATTAGACAAATAAGTAAAGAGCATCTGCACCAGGCCGTATTGTATTAATATCACTTCATTCAACTGACTGATAAAGATGTCGAAACTATACACAGCAAACCAACATATCACACCCCATTCGAAACAAATAAGAGATCTGGCTGCTATCGCTTTCTTTTCACATACCTGCACTGCCTTTTTCTTGCATTTCTGAGTCTCAGGCCAAGACGATGAACCAACAAACCCTTTTAGTGCCCAGACCTTCTTAAATGCTCCATTTTTTTGTCTTGCTTCAATCTATATCCTAACAAGCCAACCTAACTACGCAATAGGTACGTCATCGCCGATGGTTGCACATGTGACAAGTGGACACAGATTTAGCATTAGCATAAGTGCATTGATCGCATGTCCAACAGCTTGGATCGTCTAAGCTTCTGCTAGATCCCCGCGAAGAGCCCCTTCCTCTTCCACTTTTTCCCTTGCTACTGGCTGCTACAGTTTTTGAGCTTGTCGTCTTGCTACAAGCTTCTTGGGAATCTACATCAGCTAGACCATTCTCTAGTGCTCTAACCAGGTTTTCAAAGTAATTTCGAGTCACGCTGTTTCATTTGAAGATACACAAACTTATGTCAGGAAATGTTTCAGCAAATATCCAAGGAATGTGACAAATTCATCATCTCAGGTAAAAGCAAACAAGTATACGTCATAACTTGCAAAGCAGATATTTTCTACTGGTAACAAGTATATTTTTTGAATTCTACAAATGTATCCATAGCGCTTTCAATCACAATCACAAAGGTAAAATGGAAGCAACGGAAAAAACATCAGGCAGTCACCCTCCTAAACGATAAAGCAAATAACAGAGCAGGAATGGGGGCAAGATCAGGTATTCGACATCCTTACATTTACTTGGAACACGCTTGCAAACCTGTACGATCCCCAAGACCATAGAAAAGTTATCAGCTAGAGCTTGTAAAATCGAGTAACTGTCATTAGTCTTTGCTTCGCTGCTAACATCTCTTTTTAGCCAATCTGATACTATAAATTATTCTAAAAGAAACCAAAGGCTACCTCACTATGACGCACGGATTCTGGTGTGAAGAATACGGATCCAACCTGCTTGCAAATAAAAATTATCTTGTACAAACATGTAACAAAAACATTATATACTTGGCACCAAATTATGTTGGTTTTCATAGTTGACTCATGGAAGGTCAATAACTGGCTTATAGTCTTAATATTGAAGTTAGGGATTACTTTTCAAAATGCAAAAAAATTAACGAAAGGATTCAGAAGAGCTGAAAGCACTTCAATGCAGCACTATACACGTGTACTACCACAGGCCACAACTAAGAGTAAACTAAGACAGCCAGACTCGTATAACAACGGTGGAGAACAACCAGGATAATCCTCATAAGGAGGTAACCGCAAACCCAATAAAAGTTGAGAAAATCCCAGTTGACAGAGAAGACGTTGCCGACAATTGCAGCTGGTTGGGAAGGTTTGAGGAGGGCTGGATCTAACGCCGCAGATCAGTGCCACAGCCTTTGCCACTCGCTGCTTCTTCTTCTTCTCTTCCTTTTCTTGTTCTCTTAATATTCTTCTCTTCAATTTCGTAATAGACACAACCCACATAGTAGACTTTCTCCTGGTCCAGTCCAGTGCATAATATTTTAACAGCCGAAGTTTCCCTACATTGGTAACGTTTGGGTATCGCACAAAGTTTGTACCGGCAAAGGTTACACTCCGTATTTATAAGCCTCTAAAGTACAGTACACTATCCAAATCATGCTTTCTTTCTATGCTACAAGGCTATATTACCAAGCTACCATTCACAGGGTAAAATCTGCCCCCGTTTCATCCCCAAGCCTTAACAATACAGTTCATACCTTGCCTAAAACACCACGGATAGCTGTCAGATATCCTACTATTTTCCTATAGCTCAGCAAACCTGAACTCTTATTTCAGCTTTACATACCAAAAAACCAAACCACATGAACTTACATCCACTAGCTGCCAAATACTGAAAGGAGGAAAAAAAAATCCTAAATAGTAAATAAGCCCTCATGTAAAACGTTTACAACATATATATCAGCATAACTGGACAACAATACCTAGTCAAACCAGCTAGCTTTGTACGAAAATTATTAAATTCATCGGAAGAGCTATCAGGACTCAGATAATTTTGTAGATCCTTCTCAGCACATTGATGAAGCCTTTCTAATCCAGCCTCGGCCTCACCTGGGAAGAAATTAGTAATTAGTACACACATTAACCAGACTCTAATTCACCAGACATCATTTTCAGGGTAAAAGAATGCAGCAGAGCAAGCAGCAAACCTTGCAAATACTCAAAAAATTGCTTCTTTGCTAGTTCATTCTCATGTAAGTAGTATCCATAGGCATAGGTCCATTTCAGAACTCGCCTGCATTCAACTATCTGCAAGCATATAATAAGCAAAAAGACCTTAACTTTATAAAAGATACCCAAAGCAGAAGAATTGTTTGACATACAAATCCAGGAACTAACACTATCAGATGGTATGAAAGAAGTCCAGCAACAAGGTACATGATAAGAAGGCATAATCATTGGGCAGTAAAATCTGACATATGTTAATTCAAAATACAGAGGCTGTCCAGCTGCAATACTATTAACAATAATACAAACCATGTCAGAAGAAAAGAATATTTTATTCCTAATCATATCAAGATAAGATTCTGTGGTCCCGAAACACTACATTGGTGCTTCCGGACCAGAAAATATATATATATATATATATATATATATATATATATATATATATATATATATAGGGAGCCGATCCCTGTCTACCGATGGAGAAATTGTTATTTCTCCACCATAAATCTAGCCGTCCACGTGTACTCGTGGACGGCTCAGATGTATTTTTTTTTCTTCAAAAAGTTGCAACCGCTAGAAAGAGCAGCGGCTGCAAAATTTGACAAAAATGCTCCGCCAGCCTATGTTACATGGACTCGATACGAGTGTCCAGATTTGATACATGTCCAAGTGTCGGACTCGTCTAATTTTGAAAACGCAAGACACAGGGACACGGCAAAATGTTCATATTTATTATTTTCGAAGGCAAAAAGGTATTTTATGTGATGCATTTGGTTTTAATTAATAACTTATCTCTACTCAAAGTAATTACTAATTAAACAAAAGACTATAAGATAATATCATAATGACATATCCTATGAGATGCGTCGGACACATCCCATATCCATGTCCAAGTATCGAGTGTCCGACACGGGTACTTCACGCAAAACCGAAGAGTCCATGTAACATAGCCGCCAGCCCAAAAAAACTCCAACTGCAAGAAAGACTAGCGGTTGGGGGCCCACGGGAGCACACGCAACTGCAACAAAGCGTATTTTGCACAAGGAAAAATAGAGAAAAGGCGGGGCCACGGTAACACCCCAACTGCTACACTTTTATGCGGTTGGGTTCATTACTTTTTTTTCTGCTTTGCTTCATGTGTTTTTTTTTCCTACTTCGCTTCGTGTGTGTTTTTTTTTCCTGCTTCGATTGTGGGACAAAGAGACACCCCAACCGCTACACTTTTATGCGGTTGGCAAAAAAGTGTAATGATTCCAACCTCCACAAAGAGTGGAGGTTGGAATCATTATACTTTTTTTTTCTTTTGCACCACCCAACCGCTACACTTAGTAGCGGTTGGAATCCGTCCAACAATTTTTCATTTAAAAAACCCTAAGTGGCCCCACTTTTTCATTAAAAAATAATTTTCATTAAAAAAACCCTAAGGGCCCCACTTTTTCATGAAAAAAATCTTAAAAAAAGTGCAGTGCAACCTGGGTGTGCAAATTCGTGGGCCCCCAACGGCTAGTCTTTCTTGCGGTTGGGGGTTTTTCAGCTTTACGGGACATTTTTGTCAATTTTGCAACCGCTTAAAAGAGTAGGGGTTGCAACTTTTTCAAAAAAAAAAAAAGATCTTGACCATCCACAAGTACACGTGGATGGCTAGATTTATAGTAGAAAAATTGTTATTTCTCCACCGGTGAGTGTGGATCGGCTCCCATATATATATGGGCTTAAATGGCTAATCTTTTCGTTCCTTAAAGTACCCTTTTCTAGTTGACTATTTCAGAAAAGGTTAAGGGTGGGTAAGGGTGTTTTGGACTTATAACATTTATTTTTCATTAAATACCCTTTTAAATTACTGTTATTAAAAAAATAAGGGTGTTTTTTACTTTTCATACGATAGATATCATGCCTCTTTCCTTAAAATACCTTTACTGGGATGTGTGTTTGGTCAGAGTTAAGGACTTTCTTGACTTTTGCCTAAAAACTTTTCTTTTTTCATTAAAAACTTTATGGTGTCCTAAACGGACGAACACCCCGACACCCTCTGGACACCGCCCGACACGTGTCGGACACCGCCAATCAGTGTCGAAATTTTTTTTTTTTAATTTTCCGACACCGTGTCGGACACTTCGCCGAGGATTGTTGGACACGGCATGGAGCAGTGTCGGACCATCTGCTTCCCTTACCTCACGGTCGATTCCTTCTCACTCACCTCAGGTGCCCTTCTAAGCCATTACCGACTCGGAGCTGTTGCCGGAGCTCAGTCGCCAACAGATCCAATCACCGGAAAAGCCGAGGCTGACGATCTAGACGACTACCGAAGCAGTTGTCGCCGTCTCCATCGCCGGAGCTCACTTGATCGTCGCCGGAGGTCCTCCGCCGTCGTCGCTAACCCACAGATCCTTCTTCCTTATCTCGTCTCCTTTTTCTTCTATTCCCCGTCGTTTCTTTCTCTGTAAAGAGTCCTCCTTTCACCAACCAAAAAAAAAGTCCTTCCTTTCTTCTTTTTTTCTCCTGCGTCAATAGTCATTTCTTTCTTTCTTTCTATTTATTTTTTCGCCCTCTGTCAAGAGTTGTTTCTTGCATTAGTACTGATTAAGTGAAGAAAGTCCCTCTCTCTCTTTCTTTTATCTTTTTACTTAGTTATTTTATCCAGTACATTTCAGAATTATTTTTTTGACTTAGTTATTATTTTAGATTGTGAAATGTATTTGATATATATATATATATATATATATATATATATATATATATATAAATATAGCGGTGTCCTACAGTGTCTAAAATCTGATTTATTAAAAATTGTAGTGTCTGGTGTCCCTGTCGGTGTCGGTGTCCGACACCGTGTCCGCGCTACATAGTCTTTAGTAAAAATATCTTTATTGGAATATATGCTTTTGTTAGAGTATAGTGTTGTTTTGACCTTTATTGGAAAAAAAGGAAAGAAGAAGAAGAAACCCTATGAAAATCCTATAAAATCACCCACGAACTCTATTCACGTCAAAGCTAAACTACCTTAAGAGTTATTACATCTTCTCCATTATATTTGATTAAAGAAAAAAACTTGCAAGAAATATAATTTTCTATAGCCTTTTTCGAGAAATGTAATATACCTAAACTAAATTATATATTTTGTTAGAAACTCAACTCAATCCTTTTTAATTTTGTATTTCATATTTGTATGTTGATGCGTATGCTACAAATTTGAATTATCCTGCATGTATATATATTTCAATACAAACATACTATTACATTGAAAGTATCGTAAACCTGAAGTTTAATTGTAGATTTTGAATATGGACATATTGGTATAAGAAAGCTATCGTAAAAGTGGAATTTCTTATGATTTTCTGAATGCACATGTAATCCTTACTAAAGCTAAATGGCTAATCCTTCAAACCCCCCCCCCCCCTCCCTTAAAGATGCCCTTTTTGAACTGAAGTCTTCATACGAAATTAGTATTAATTAGGGGTGTTTTTTACTTAAAACTTTTCCCCCCATCAAATACCCATCTTGAATTTATTGTGTTGTTACAAAAACTAAGGGTGTATTTGGCTTCTCTTAAGGGTTGTTTTGTCTTTTAATAAACAAAAAAGAAAAAAAACTATGAAAACATATAAAATCACCCTTGAACTCCTACATTTCTTTGATTACCGAAAAATTTCAATCAAAACCTATCGCCTCCATCCACGTTAAAGCTAAATAACTTAGAGCTACTACATCTTCTCCATCAATTTCGATTAATGAAAACAACTTGCAGAGAACATTATTTTCTATAGCCTTTAAGAATAAACATAATCTACCTAACTAAATTGAATACTTTCTCAGAAACCCAATCCTTTTTTAATTTTGTATTACATATTTGAATGTTGATGTGTATGCCACAAAGTTCAATAATCGTGTAGGTATATATATATATATATATATATATATATATATATAAATATATTTCAATACGTACGTTAAAATTATAATATAACTGAAGTTTAATTCTAGATTTCAATTACGGGCATATTGATTTAAGAAAGCTATCGTAAAACTGGAGCCTTAGAAATTTTAAATGCATAAGAATTGCTAGATCATACAACTCCCTCCCTAATTATAACTTGAGTTCGTGGCAAGTACATAATCATAAATTAGAGTTATTGGAATACCCTTATTTGCATGATAATATATCCTTCGTATGGTTATTATCTTTCTATGATCCACCGTACATGATAACATATTTTTCATATAGCTCTTGTCTTCGTATATGTCTCTTATATAAGTGATAGGATTGGATGAAACATATTATAAAGACACCAATTTATTTCGGCTTAAATGATTAATAAAAAAATTTCAGCTTGAAAACTCTCAAGTTTGATACGCAAGAGGTTAAATAACTAAATATTTTTTCCTTAAACTGTTTTTTTTTTTAAGTTAATAAGTTTTCTAAATGTTTTGACTTTTTAAAAGGTGAGGCTAAAAGGGGACAAATGTGAGATGTGTCAGCCAAAAAGCGTCCGCTACATTAACATGTCAAGCTCAAAAAGTCGTCCGCTACACTATGTAACGAACGGGCACTATCCAAGATTGCAGGGGCATTTTGGACAAAATTCTTGTCGGCTACACTGTGTAGCGGACGGCTAATTTAAATAAAAAAAACTAGATCTGGGCCGTCCGTCCTTTAAGGATGGACGGCCAGATCACACGGACAACTTAGCTGAAGTTGTCCGCGCGATCACAAATATATATATATATATATAGTGTGTGTGTGTGTGTGTGTGTGTGCGCGTGTGTGCGATGATCCCTTGCCCCCCTTGCCCTAGCCTATCACTATTCACGTCACCTCACCCCCCCCCCCCAATTCCCAAAAAACCCCAAAACAAGAGAGAATGCCGAACGCACCGGAGCACCACTGAATATTCTGTTCGTATAATTCAACTACAACAGGTTCCAAAATTCCTATGAATGCAATTTAGGTTCATTAGCCACCGTCATAAACCTCAACAAAGCACCGATGGTTCATGGTGCATGGTAAAGAATGCAGAAGTTACTTAGGTTAGCAGGTTCATGATGCATGGTTCAGGTGGAAGAAAGAGAGATCTAAAGAAATGTACATGAGTCATGAGCCATGATCAATTTCGTATAACTTGGAAACCAATGGTTCCACGTGTTCTTATAAATAAGGGCCAAGGTAATGTGACTAGAACAAAAATATAACACTTCCAAATGTGGTGACCTTTTTTCTTGTATCAGCAAAGGACACAATTGACTACATAGCAAAGAAGCTTCTAACTTTTATGACATTAATACAAGGATTTGGCGACTTGGGTAAAATGGTTACAGATTGATAAAACCAACACACAGAACAAACAATATTGGAGTTCCTGAATGTAACTAAAGATAAATCATACCTGTAGCCAGGCTTCTATAATGAACTTCAACTGTGACTCAGGCTGGGAATGTATTTCGCTGAGTTTTTCAAGCTGGGAAAACGTAGGAACAACCCAACAAGCACATTAATAAATTATTATGAAATCATAAATTGCATGTTTTTTATACAGCTAAGGGTAGATTTTAGTTTACAAGTCTTGTAATCATATAGATCAAGAGCTTTGACCCTCTAGACACAGTAAACAAATATTAGTGAAATATTTCTTCAATCTGTTCTACTTTCTAAGTTTCAGTACTATCCACGGATAATGCAGCAAAAAACCTTGCAGCATCTCAGTAAGAGAGACTATGGGAAATAAAATGCTACCTATTCTTTCTTCTTTTTTATTGCATTGACCATCACAACATAAATTTCAAACTAGCAACCAAATTTGGCTTACATGCACAGTTCGCATTTGATGTAAATCTGCTTCTGCTTTTTGTCTTGACTGCCAATGAGGACCAAGAAACAATGGATCAATTTTTCTCCATAAATAAACAGTTACATGTATATATATGGAAGTGAAACCAAGTGCGGTTGAGCATAAGAGAACAATTTCATATGCCGCAAGTATTTTATTGCTTCCACTTACCTCTTCCCCTCTCTAATCTATGATCCGTACGATAAATAAAGCAAAAAAATTCCAGAGTTTTCTAGGCAATATCAGAGTAGAATTCTCTGCCAACTTCGTTTAATCATATTCAGTTTCTATAAAAAAAAATTGCTTTCACTATCATTTCCCTAGGGGTCCACTAAAAGATTAAAAAAAGGGTAAGGCCTTAACTAATCGCAGAAGAAACGAGTTTACTTTGATTCCAACAAATATCTATATGTCCTGCTCTGCTTCACATTAACAGGACCTTACTATTTGTACAGCTCTATCATGCGAACAGATCTATCTATCCTCGGGCTCCTGATAGAAGTATCTGTAAAATATTAAGAAGTGACCAAAGAGGATTGCTGGAGTCTCAAAGTGATAAGAAACAGCACACCAATAAGCTTCATTTGGCAACAGGGAAACCCGAGACTCATGAGACAATATTTTGCAAGCGACAACAAGATGAACAATACAAAAGGCATACTAGAATAAATGATTGATTGGCAAGGCCAATATACAGGCAGCTAAAATGAGTTGGCCAGGAAGGAGAGAGACTACAATATTCAGCTAGAAACCAATCATTTCAGGTATGACTAAATAAGAGGATCCATACAATTTAGCCATACTTCAAGCAACAGACATGAGAAAGGGCCATAAACTCAAACAGCAGCAGTTCTGAGCAAGTGCCAACAGCTAAGAAGTCCACAGTAGCAATGAAATGTAGATAAAAGACATCAATTACTGAATAACAAAAATGGAAGATTAACTAGTTCAATTTTTTTAGCATACCGATTGGTTGCTTGCCCACCGTTCATAGTAATGAGTGTATCTCTCTAAAGAATTCTTAGCCATCTCTCTCCTCTTCTCAGCTTCATCATACTAGGAAATAACAAAGTGTAGTAATAGAAGAAAAAGGTTAATTTTATCTTTTAAAACCTAAATAAAATAGTGCCAAAACAATGAAGTGTTGATTTCATTACCTCTCCTTCTTGCCTGGCAGCTTCGTATTTATTACAAGCATAGAAACCACCAGTCCTCTCACCATGCTCCGACCATGCACCAAGGCATAGCCTGCATAAAATACGGAGCACGCATAAGGTCAAATATGTAAATCACTTGAATGATTACAAGATTCTCGAGTTAAAATAAAAGGCTAAAACATTATTACTCTTCCTGCAATGGCGAGTTCATTTTCGCAAACAAAACTTTCTTGTAACAGTAAGAAACATCAAAAAGAGTAAAATGTCTAAAGAAGTAAAACTAAAACTCCCGAGGAACAGAGGCAACATCCAGAAATACCATAATTCATGTTAACATGGTCCAAATAATGCCAGTACTTACCAACAGAACTCAAATTTGCAGGGAGGTGTGCATGTCATATGCATACAACCTTGATTTTTTTCAATTGGCCTCTTGCACTTCGGACAAGGCTTTGAATTAGCAAGAATCCTGAGTGTAATAACAAAAACATAAAACATTGCCGGAAGGATGAGGGACACCAGAAAGAGATCAAGAATCTATGTTCTATTACTTTGTCGACATTAATAGCAAAGGAAACAATGCGCCAATAAGTATATGAGGTCACAAGTCTATACCATCAACAGGACTATCCAGAAACTCAAAAAACCATCATCTGAGCTAGACCCATTACCACAGCAAGATATTTATTGGCGAGTAAACTCAAAAAATGCCATCATCAACAAGTAACCAGAGTAAGACATGAACCCCTTGAAAGAGAGTGTCATGACCCAAAGGTCCAACACCAAGTTATGTCTCTCATAAAGAGAACACCTTCTCAACAGACGAAAACATGAATCCAGGAACAGCATTACCCACAACGCCAATCCAAGCAGAGAAACTAGAAGCCAAAATATGTCTATAATTACTAATTGACGGGCTCTAGGAATAGTCGGAGCCATACCCAATCGAAAATGACCCACGGCACAGCACCCATTTGGTTCGCCTCCATTTCATCTTTTTCCTATACGATCCTCCCCTCCCCCATGGGGGGGCTATGAAGCGTGGAAAAGAATGCATGAAGTGTTGGCAACTGGCAGCAACTAGAGATATCAAAATTGGGTCTAGTTTTGCCTTTCTTTTTTTTCTAAGATAAATGGAAAGAATCACTAAGGACTCTCAGAACAGAGCCATGGTACTCCGGCGTACCGTTACTAAAATCTCGGGAACCAAAAATGTGTAAACCAAATATCGATGCAATGGTGTTTTATTAAATTTTTATTGCAATTTTGTATTTTTCATGTTTTTGACTTCTCCTTGTTTTGGTAACCATTTTCAAATTCTGTTTCAAAAAATACCAATTCACTACTCACCAACTATTGCAAACATAGTATTGAAAATCACCCTACTCATTGTAATTTACAAATGCGTGGAAAATGGTATCATTATCTTTTCTGTTTGATAATCAATTATGTGCGGAAAATGGTATTCATACAACATAGAGGAGTTTCCACAATTTTAAAATCGTATTTGATTAATTTTTATTTTTTTCGTAACTCTCAAAATGGTATCCAAGCACATTTAAACATGGCTTTCAGTTTTCTTAAAAGGCATCTTTCCTATATTTCAAAAAACATGCAACAAAAATGTACAAAATGTAAACCAAACGGAATTGGTATGAAGAAGTCAGATAACCATTAGTTAATAGATGTTAATTCTCTCTTCTTCCCACCTTGTTTGGCTAGCAAAGTGATGCATACGGATATCACCGTCTATGTTACATGGACCCAGTACGAGTGTCCGAGTCGGATACGTGTCCAAGCGTCGGATTTGTCTTATCTTTCAAAACCAAGACAAGAGGACACAGCAAAATATTTCTATCTATTCTTGTTTTTTAGTTATTTCTTAGTTTACACGATCCTTTAAATTACGTATACCGTTTTAATTTAAAACTAAAATCATCTCAAAACATAAACGAACTAAAAGAAACATTAAAAAATTGTGTTCTTACTGGCATATCCTACGGGATGCGTCGGACGTATATCCCATACTCATGTCCAAGTGTCGAGTGTCCGACATGAATACTTCACGCATTTTGAAGAGTCTATGTGACATAGATCGCCGTATAGCTTCATAAACCTATGTAGATGTCCAGCCAAAGGAAACCAAAGAAGCTACCAAGCCAACTGCGACCTCAAGTAGCGAACCAACTAAGCCTACCCCAAACGTGTCCCACACCCACAAATCGACAAATCAAGTAACATTTACCAAAGCAACCCATTAACAAGGTATCATTGTCTAGGAAGCTAACCTTTGCTACAAACCAATGTCTTAGTCCTATTTTAATTAGGATGTCACAATATGTATTTGCCGCTGAAAAAATCTGCACTGCTTTTATTAATCAATAATCAATAATACACTCTCAGTCAATAATACTCTCTCCGTCCCAAAAAAATTGATCATATTTCCTTCTTGGGTTGTCCCAAAAAAATTGATCATTTTCCCAATTAAGAAAGACTGTGTAGGTTTTTTTTTTCATTTTTACCCTTTTTACACTCTTTTATTCTATTTCTCTCTCCACATTTAATCCTCAACGAACCCATTTCTCTTTCCTGACCCACTCTCCCCCCCCCCCCCCGCGGGGGTAGAATGGGAGACATATATATCATTAATACGTGTACCATGTCAAAATGGAGCAATTATTTTGGGACGGAGGGGGTATTTCTTTAATAGCAAGGGAAACTCCTTAAAGTTCTTTGATGCTTTTTATCAGACTGTGATGCTAGAAACTATGAAAGGTAAGCAGAGGTATCCTAATAGAAGCTATGTACGAACTCTGAGAGAATTTCCACCATTGATGTACGAAACAAAAATACATCAGAAGTCCTTGATGAAGCTATTAATAATTGCTTCCGCTCAATAGGGTTGAAATCATGCTGCCCGTACAAGGAGGTAAACGGTAGGATGCTTAATCTTTTGCCAAATGGATGGAAACGTCAATCGTCAAAGTAAAGGATCATGGAGCTGGGACAGCTCTTTCAGCGTGAGGATTAAAGCGCACTGCTACTAATAACACGCCTAGGGGGGGTCCAATGAGTTAACGTAGTGGACAGCAAAGCAAGAGAATATGGACTGCCCCCAGCACACTTAGTGTCACGTTTCCTTTTTATCACGTTACAACTTACAATCGATCCCACAGAGAGTGGAGAGAAGGGGGGAGGAGGGCTTTCCATTCATTTAAACACGTTAGCCAAAAAAGTATCAGAGAAGAGATATTTTTTAAAGCGACAGTGAAATCTAAGTTGGCTTAGTCGAAAGTTATGAGTTAAGCTTTTTCACAATCAAGAAAATAATAAGAAACTTTTTACAACTGGACTTAAAAAAGGACTGGAAAAAGAGAAATTCTTAAAGACATTAGTAAAATCTAGGTCGGCTCAGTCGAAAATTATGAGTTAACTGTTTTTACAATCAATAAATAAGAGAAAGTTTTTAAAACTGAACTTTGTTATGTAAAGATTAGGCTTTGACAACATACAGATATCAATATCATATAGCACCTCATGTCCCCGTGTTTATCTTTCCTAAGCACATCCTAGCAAAGTTAAACTGAAAAGGGCGGCTAGCGGCTCAGACCGTGTAGTACTATAGTTGCTGAAAAAGATCAACAGAAACTGCTCCCCTATAGCATTCTTTATTACGGCTCACATGCACATGAAGATATACTTTTTCCATCTCTGTTTTTCAAGGTCAAAGATGTGTTCTGATTCATCATTAAAGAGGAACAGTCAAGCTTTTAAAGAGGTGGAGTTTTCAATTGGAAGGGGGAGAACCCCGACGAAGCCTTCTTTGAGTTCTGAACTTTTCTCAAGTCTAAAATTCTTACGGGTAAAATTTTTCACTATATCGCCTGCAACAGCTTTTGGCGCCACAATTGATAAATCTTATCAGCAACAAAATTTACTGTTACGTTCTCTACTCTAGAGGTAAGTTTATTTGAAAAAGAATAAAAATAGCAAACAGTGAGGATATACAAGTCATTCAACAGTGCAGGTTATGTAAATCAAAGCCAGCTACGCCTTCGACATTAGCAGTGACAATGGAACAAGAAGCATCACATGTAGCAACTATGGCCCCTCCAACCGCAAACCACCTCCCAATCATTTTGTGGATTTCCTCAAGGCTAGAAGTCTACAAGAGCTCAGACTAAAAGTTCCATGCCACAGATCCACCAATGAGAACAAAACACGTTTCGCTATCTAAGAGATGACTCTAAAGTACAAACCCAATATGGCGTGATTTTATAAAGCACAATGAGAGCTAGGTTATGTAACCACCATTTGAAAAAAAAAAAGCCATACACATTCCTGGTCAATTTTAAATTTCCAGGACAAATTATTTTTCGTTGTTTCCTTTCTGCACATTTTGTCTTTCCATAGACGGTCGAAGCCTATGAAGCACAGATGTGGGTGCGGGGGCGGATACGACACGGGTGCGGATACGCGGATGCGGCATTTTTGAAAATTTTAGGATACGGGTACGGCGAGGATACGGCAGATTTTATAAATATTTTTTTAATTATATACACTTAGTATTAAATTTTTAAACAGTTTGAATCTCAATAATCATAATATGTGTGTTTGATATATGTAAAAAGATATTAATATTCCAAACAAAGTAGTGAGGTTTAAGTTTAATGGGCTCTTTCATAAATTTTAAAGCTTTCAGTGAGAATTTGTTAAGTTTAGTGGGCTGTTTTATAAATATTAAGATTATAAATTTGAAAAGAATAAATTTTTTTATGTGAAATCACTTTTATTTCTTTCAAGTACTGGGGTAGTTTATTTTAATAACTACTTTAACATAAATTTACAAACACTTTGTGAAGGGTCAAGAGTCAAAAAGAAAAAGGTCAAAAGTCAGCCTTCCACTATTAATTAAAAGCAGCCTCTCTTTTGCCGGTCAGCCTGCCTAGATATCATCGACTGGCTTCGCTGCATGCCGTCGCCATCGCCAGTAAGTCCTCCTCTTCTTCTCCTCCTTCTCCTTCTTCTGCTGCTTCCACTTCTTCTCTCCAGTCTCCTCTCTCATCAGAGTCCTTGTCGGTGTCGATGGAGTGGCCCGTGGTCGCCGTGGTCGCCGGTAGTGGCCGGTGGTCACAGACCTGCCCGGTGGTCACAGATCTGAGCCGATATGCACCCGATCCGCACCAGGGATTTAAGAATTTAAAAATAAAAAAAAACGAGGGACACGCACCGGCGCCGCACCCGAGGCGCACCCGCACCCGGCGCGTACCAGGTGCCGGTGCTTCATCCTAGGTGCCGCAACGGTGCTTCATAGGTCGAAGCAGACCTTTGACAAGCAAACTACGCCCCTTCTAATGTCTTCAAAAAAATAACACTTATCAAAAATTCTAACATTGCTATGATTAAAACAATCTTAGTTAATTGCATACATGCTCACCTATGTGCTAAGCCCAGCAAACAGGATTGACATAAAGCTACGAAACTTACAGATAACAAAGAAATATAATACTTTACCTAAATGAAGTTTAAATGTCAGGTAAACAGAACAAAACAGGTTTCTCTATGATTTTATGAATCACAATCACTATAGACGTGTAAATTTCGATACACATGGATGCCAACAACTTTAAATGCTGCAACGTACCAATTCATATTTTCAGATTCAGCGCTATTTTTCAATATCCACTTGGCTACAGTATCACAATCAACTGGCCGATGAGCGTCCTCTATACACTACAATCACCCTAAAGATTAATGACATATGTACAGTAAAGGGTACATCAAAAACTTTGATATGCCAGAAAAAACTTCGAAGGGGCTTACATTCCAACAAAAGCCATGTGAGCAATAGCAAGAAACATCATAGTTTCCACTTCCAACATCATATTCAACTGCACAGTCACATCCAGGGGCAGGACACCATTTGGTCTAGCAAAGGATGACAATAGTATATTAGATTGCACAAAGCAGAGAAAATAACAAAAGCTTGAAAAAACAATTGCTGAGGGCCAAAGGCATGAAAACCACGACATGCTTAAACTGAATTTCTTTAAGTTTATCAAGACAATGGGAATCGAAAGATATTACTTAAAATCACAAAAGGTGGCATCAAATAAACTTTAAACAAGAGAATAAAATCTACCTTTCTGTTGTCCTCAATGTAAGATCTGACAAGGTAACGACGATACTTCTCCTTATTTCCATCAGAAGCAAATATGTTGACCATATCACGATCAACAGCAGCACTACACGATGGATCAGGGCATCTCAGCATTAAACATCCAGGGCCATCATTGATGGACGTGTTAATGTAACCTAGGCGAATAAAAGAAAAATATATGAATCAGTAGTAATGGAGATTGCAGCTGCAATATACAGTGCAACTGCAACATACACCATGGTTCCATCCAAAATCTCAGGAAATACGAGTAAATGACAAAACATAGATGTACTATATGTACTGAACCCATTAAAAAGACTCATAAAAATTAATGGTAGTTGCAATCACAATGTCCATTAAAGTGCAGAAAGGTAAAAGCGTGATAGCCTAAACAACATGACTAACTTCATCAGCAAGTAACTAATGGGACTTGCACTTCTCGAGTGAATGAAATCTAACATCTGTTGAGAGAAGGCTAATCTCCAAATAGAACATATATATTAAAGTACTTATCTAATACATGCTCATGAATCAGGCCAATACATTTTGCAAGTAGGCAATGGGTAATCTTTTTGTTCTCCTCTTAAGAATCGGAGCATAAAATTCACCAAGACTAAAGTTTGGCCCAACTAAAGCCAAGTGAAACAAACCTGCCCAACATGTACTGCAGAAGGAGTGACCACAGGCAGCACTTTGTATCATATCAATAGGATACACTTCAAAACAAATCCCGCAAGTCATCTGCAAAAAAAAAAAGTGTTGCATTTAATTTGATTAACAAAAAAAAATTCCAAAAATAAAACTAAATGCTATCTACATAGTGAAAAGCATAAATATGATAAAATAAAGAAAAACTTCAAAGATTCTTTCTGAGTCATAAATAACTTACTTCGCCAGAAGTTGGAAGTTGAACCACTGGCTTTTCCAATAAGCCAACAACCTTGCGGACTCTATCTTCATCAGCAAACCATGCCTCATGCACATTATTAACATTCCTACACAGTTGTTTCTTCACATATCAGTATCATCTAATCAGCCTCAGGTGTCAATTAAAGGATAAGAACTTACCAGTTATAGCGACGTAACAGCATGCATGCTGCAACTCTTGATACAGAAAGAACAGTGCAAATTTTTGTAATATCATCCTCTTGACGTTGCCGTATATCTTCTTCCCTCAAGACAGTATAATTAATCTGAAACATGATAATAGCACACTTAAAAATTGCAAATGAAGGGAGGGGAGGGGAGGAGAGAGGGGGGGTGGACAGAGACAGAGACACAGAGAGCTACGGATAAATGGAAAGTTGCGTACTGAGATGCACCAAAGTACTTAACAACCACCATATTGATACTGATAAACACCTTTGTTTGCTAGCCACCAAAACTATTCATTTGAAGGTACTCCGTTGATTTTACATGCATGCACAAGTGTGAATTCAAGGCATGACTAATTGAAAATAACTGAAAGTAAAGAAAACAATAATCAATTCCAATTCCAATTCAATGGTGCCATATTGACCTAGGCTTCAAATTAAACTCAAGAATCATATCCTAATGAAAACATATCAATTGCATGCCCATTCTGATTCTCATTCCAACTACAAAGTACTAGCCTAATGATTGCATAGGCATGAAATCCTCCCGGAATCATGAATGAGAAACCAAAAACTTGCTGTTTTAATTATAATAAACCAATTCAAACATTAGTAATTTAGGTGCTCATGAGTATATCCAAGTCGGATCCTTAATAAAAAAACAATGTCGCTAAAGACTATGATTCTACGTATCACAAGGCAGTTGCCACGTGTGCAGTAGTGCTTGACCTTTTACCAGAATTTAAAGCTTGCTGCTTTGTGCAAAACCCTCATGTTATTCCCTTTTTCACCTATTTGCATAAAAGTACGTACATAAGGATATATGAATGCACATGCAACTTATGTGATGCAAGGCCATACGAGTCTCCAACTTCGGATACTGCTTGCCCGATTCCGAATCCGGGTATTTGCACTCTCTATTGCAAGAGTCGCATACATAGTGCATATAACATAGGCTTTGGGAGTTTAATAGATAAAAAAATCGTGCAACCACCCAGCTCCTAATATCTGATAGTAGATGATGTGTTCTACGCAACTTGCTTAAACATAACAGCACTGTAGTTGGTTCAACTCTGTTTAAGTTGTATTTTACTTCCGGGACCTAAAACTAAAAGGATCTGTCAAAGCCGAGGACAAAGTATCAGCAGCTGGTCTTGCAGCCCCGAGAAACAGGTATATACATCTAAACTCAATGAAACGGATTGGCAACTGAAAATAGCAATTTATGAGTCCCCATAGAACTATTGCCGTCCAATTTCAGGTAACTGAAACATCCAACCATACGAGAACCACCAATAAAGAAAAGGGAATAATCCAACTTCCATGATTCTACCCCGACACCTAGGAGCCAAAGGAGCATTGTAGTCTATAGGCCTAGATTCAAGCTATGGCAAAATTCTAAAATGCACGACTGCTGAGAACAATTTTCATTTATATAAAAAAAAAAACAATTATGTCATGACCCAAAGATCACTATAAAGTTCCTAAGGCCACCATTTCAAGTAATTCTTAGGTGGGGAATCCCCGCTACTTCGTCTATGCCATGTGATGGTGACAACCATAAACAACACATCAACCTGGCTTGGGTGCACACACTGTGCGTCCCGTGTGCAGACATTGTCTGTATCAGGTGCAATCACCTCCAGCACACTTCATTTGGCCGAGATACCTTGACCCATGGCATGTGGCAGGTCCTCTTATTGGTCACCACCACATTGCACCAATGAGACGAAAACTTCAAAAATTCTTAACATCAAACGCAACAATACAAGTCTGCGGGTAGTGTTATTGTTAGTCATGGCAACATTCCACCAAGGAGACAAGAACTTAATTGTTTGTTGTTAACAGCAAACGCAGCAATACCATTACAATACATCATCAAACTTCAAATGGGAAACCCTAATTATCTCTCCTATATAATATCCCGAACAACTTTAGCCATCAAATATGCATAAATTTACTGAAACTGCCAATCAAAACCCCCGAAACCATACAAACACAATGTAATTCAACCACATACAGCGATCCATACAAAATTACTAAAACCACATCATATCCGAAAGAAGGTAGGTCTCTTTTTAGGAGACGGGACTAATTCAACTAGATACAGCGACCTATACGAAATTACTAATCATATCCGAACGAAAGGGGGTCTCTTTTTGAAAGACGGGACTACTTAGAGACAATTATTCAACTACATCGCACTAACAACAATCGAAGCAATACAAGTACAAAATATCATCAAACTCGGCCTGAAAACCCTAATCGTCAACTCTACCCAGCAAACTTGCAGAAACTAGTTCAAGTTGCCAATCAAAACCCCACAAAAACACAAGACAATTCAACTACAAATACAGAGATTTCACGAAGTTACAACAAGCGCGTTATAGTTAAAAAAAGTAGACAATTGTTGTACATCACACTAACAGCAATCGCAGCAATACAATTGCAATCTGCCGTGTGTCCAAACAACGCAACATAGTTCGGCGAGGAATACAGCGATTTAGCGCATTCCAGCGGAAAAGAAAGTAGGTATTTTTAAATGGGACTAATGACCTGGCGGTAGGTAGCGGGAGGGTCGGGGGAGTCCTCGATGTCGTCCATGAACTCGTACTCGGCGCCGTCGTCGTTGTCGAACACATCGTCGCCGTAGTAGCAGTCGGAGTCCGCGTCGCCGCCGCTGTAGTAGCCGCCGTCGTAGGCGTCGTGCATGTCGTCGGAGTCGGAGTCCATGGTGTAACCAAAGCAGTACCTCGCCGTGAAGGGCGTCGACGGATAAGGACACGGCGGTGATCGGATTTGGGAGAAGGAATCGGGAAAGTGTGCAGTGTTGGGTTTTGTTTTCAGGTTTTCGTTTTTGGCGATTTTATGTTTACTCTTCTTACGCTCACCGTTGCCGCTTTAATGTGTGTGTGTGTGTGTGTGTTTTGAGAGTAGAGACTAAAAAGAGGGAATTTTGGTCTTATTAGGGCTTTAGGGCCTGTTTACCGTTAGTGGAATTAGGAAACAACAAGATGGCCGTCCTATCTTCTTTTGGAATGTTTAGATAGATAGATTAGATTTAGATTTAGATTTAGATTAGATTTAGATAGATTTATATTTAGATTAGAAATTATAGTCCCTCTTAGACAGTCAGATTTTTTATTATTATTATTATTATTATTATTATTATTATTCCGTAGTGTGTGTGTATATATATATACCTTTGCCTAAATTATTAGGAAACACAATTATTATAATTAATTAATAAAAGTATAAAAGATATATCAAAGTAATTAAAGTAACAATTTTTATAGTTTGTTTTCTTTCTTTTTTTGGACTTTTTTACTAAAAGTACTTATATTTTTAGACAGAGGAAGTATATGTTTTGATCTGATAAGTAATTTGCATAGAAGTGTTTATTACTCCATATTATTATATATATATATATATATATATATATATATATATATATATATTAACTCAAGGCACGAGCACATAAAGGAGAACCTGGATGGATTAAGAACCTCTTAACTTCCACCCTCCTATTTTTCGACGCCAAACGTGTTGATGAAAGTTTTGGAGCCTTCTCTTCTCTTTCTTTTTTTTCCCTCTATCCCCCCCCCCCCCCCACCTTCGTTTGAACTTACCAGTTGATCGAATGGTGTTTAACTTAGAGTTAAGCATTATTGAGATTTTACCATGGATCTTTCTAGGGTTTCCTTTCCTCATTCTCTCGATTCCGCTTGGGAGAAGACTAAGGCCCCGTTTGACACTCTTTTTTTCCCTCTTTTTTTTTCAGTTTTAAAACTGAAAAAAAAAAAAAAAAAAGGAGCGTTTGGTAACCATTTTTTTTTCAATTTAAAAAACCAGTTTTTAAACTGCAGAGTAAAAAAAAACTCCAAAAACTGGTTTTTTTTTTCACTTTTGGTTTTTTTTTTCGACCACCACCCTCCCACCGCCGGCAGCCACCTCAGGCGACCACCGCCGGAGACTGCCGGCCGCCGGCAGCCACCTTCTGCCGCCGGCAACCACCTCCGGCCGCCAGCGACCACCGCCGGAGACGGCCGGCAGCTACCTCCGGCCGCCGGCCACCACCGCCGGTGACTGCCGGCAGCCACCTCCGGCCGCCGGCGACCACCGCCAGAGACTGCCTGCAGCTACCTCCGGCCGCCGGCCACCACCGCCGGTGACTGCCGGCAACCACCTCCGGCCGCCGGCCACCACCACCACCACCGTCGACCACCGCTACACCCCACCACCGCCACCGCAAACCACCAAAAAAAAAGTCAAAATAAAAAGGGTTACCAAACACCAAAAAAAAAACCTCAAAAAAAAGGGGGTTATCAAACACCCACTTGTTTTTATAAATAAAAAAAATTAAGCTGCTCTTTAAAAACTGAAAACCAAAAAAAAAATTTGTCAAACGAACCCTTAGATTCTTTCTTTTAATTTATCTATTTACTTTTCTTTTCAGCAGTACTATCAAATATTTATTCAATTCAGAAGCCTACAAAGAAGATTTTCAAATATTGAATGGAATATAACTGCGAATATCAAATATACATTTATTCTAAAACAAGTCACAAAAGAGATATGAATATAATTGAATTATATTATTTTAATCCAAAAAAAATAATGATATCAATTCAAAAGTTACTCCTGACCATGTTCACGTACAACGCACGCGCTTAATATATATATATATATAGTTTTTTTTCACTCGCAACACTCTTTCTCTCCTCTCACTCTCTCAGTTCACGAGCCACGACCGTCGACCTCTCACCGTCTCAGTGTCTCGCGGCCACGGCGGTCGGCGCCTTACCTCACAGTCACCGGTCACGATCTCACGGACAGTGGTCGAAGCTGGAAGATTTTGACCAACTCCGGCCAGATCTAGCCTAGATCTATGATTCGGCGGACGAAGTGATGAACTGAAAGACGGTGATGAGGGAGAAGAGGAAGATGAGGGCAGTCAATAGGAGTTTGAGCTCTGCGGCACAGTTCCAGACCGCACCAATGAACATCTTCTTGTGCTCTTTTGGGTCCTTCTCCGATCTCTCTCTCTCTCTCTCTCTCTCTCTCTCTCTCTCTCTCTCTTCCCCATGGATTATGAGGATTGATGAGCTCTATCAGCAACAGAGAAAATAGCAAATTGGTGGGTAGCCAGAATAGAAAGATGGATGGAGAAGAAGAAGAAAGGGGTGGGAGAGTAGCAGAAAACAACGAGTTTCTCTTTCTATGCTTCCCCCCTTAATCTTTTGCGCTCTCTCTCTCTCTCTCTCCCCCTCTCTCTCTCCCCCTCTCTATCTTCTATCTACTGATTTTGATGAGTTTTGGGAATCCAAAGAAGTGTATTGTGTGTGTATGTGTTTGTATTTTGGGAAATTGATTGTAGGGGGAGATGGGCTTTATACATGTATAGGGCACCAATACTTTTTTGCGTTGATTGTAGGTTCACCCCTGTAATTCTGATGTATGTTTGCTTTGGGTCCAGACCATATTCAATTAATTTTCATTTTTCAGGTTCTTTGAGGTTTAATTAATTTCCATTAAGTATGCTTCTTTGAGGTTCAAGGACCGTTAGTGGTTTTTTCTGAGCTCTCATGCAGCCGTTGTTGGTGCTTAGTTATTAATGATATGATTATATGCTCCACTTGTAGTTCCTGTTCCTTTTCTGCTTACCTCTTTCCCTCTTCATCCTATTCTTCTGATGCTACATTATATCCATATTTCACATTATAATGCCCAGCATATCTCCAACTGTATATGTAGACTTTGTTTTTGTGTGCTATTTTGTGTATTATGGAAATGTACACTTTATTTTTGTGTGTTATTTTACTTTTAAAAAATTTACTGGCTTCGATATATTATTAGCCCCCCTGTGGTGAAATCCTGGCTCCACCACTGCACATGGGCTGTTCTTTTACTTTTATTTTTCAACCACGTTGCATGGTGCGTGCCGGCACGCCTGGTATTCTCATCCTGTCAGTACCTTAAAGTAGGTGAAGTTATCATATCTACTTATTAGTCGATAACACAACCAATTGTGGATGTCCAAAAGATATTTCTATATGTACTACAAAACCTGTAGTGAAGATTAATCACCAATACTAGACGATTAGCTTTATCCCATGGATAATATCATCAAAATCAGGATTATTTCACTCGCGATTAACAAAAAATTCTTCTTTACGTTGAGACTTTCTTAAACCATACGTTAACACGTACAACTTAATAACCTCATTTCTACTCCTCAATAGAAAATATGGATTATTTTAGGTTTGACCTTGTTCTTCAATTTGGGCTATATGTCCACTTCTTGCATCTTCCTTCGGCGAAGAATGTAAAGGTCACCGCTCACTTACACTAATGCTTTCTTCATGAGTCGCCCAGTACCTCATTGGTAATTTAAAGTATGCCTTGCTGTTTGGCATTTAACTCGAAATGTTTACTTCATGCAAGAAAACGGTCAGGCATAAATTGGTAACTTAAATTTTTTTAATAAAAAAGAGGAAAACTATAAAGTGCAAGGATTCATCCCGCCTCTTCTCCCAAAATCTGATCCTTTCAACTACGGGCAATTGTTATCTTTTACTCATTGTTCGTAAGATCTGATGCATCATACGATTTTTGATTTTATAAATCATGATTGTCGTATGTAATTTGGATACAATCACCATATGTCCCTTCTATATAGAATGAGATATTAGGCTTCGTTTGACAAAAAAAAAATTTGGTTTTCAGTTTTTAAAGAGCAGTTTTTTAAAGAGCAGCTTAATTTTTTATATATATAAAAACAAGTGGGTGTTTGATAACCCCTTTTTTTTTGAGGTTTTTTTTTTTGATGTTTGGTAACCCTTTTTATTTTGACTTTTTTTTTTTTGTGGTTTGCGTTGGCGGTGGTGGGGCGTAGCGGTGGTCGACGGTGGTGGTGGTGGTGGTGGTGGCCGACGGCCGGAGGTGGCTGCCGGCAGTCACCGGCGGTGGTGGCCGACGGCCGGAGGTGGCTGCCGGCAGTCTCCGGCGGTGGTCGCCGGCGGCCGGAGATGGCTGCCGACAGTCTCCGGCGGTGGCTGCCGGCGGCCGGAGGTGGCTGCCGGTGGTCGCCGGCGGCCGAAGGTGGTTGTCGGCAGTCTCCGGCGGTGGTCGCCGGCGGCCGGAGGTGGCTGCCGGCGGCCGGCAGTCTCCGGCGGTGGTCGCCTAGGTGGCTGCCGGCGGCCCCGTTTGACACTCTTTTTTTCCCTCTTTTTTTTTCAGTTTTAAAAACTGAAAAAAAAAGGAGCGTTTGGTAACCATTTTTTTTTCAATTTAAAAAACCAGTTTTTAAACTGCAGAGTAAAAAAAAACTCCAAAAACTGGTTTTTTTTTTCACTTTTGGTTTTTTTTTTTCGACCACCACCACCACCCTCCCACCGCCGGCAGCCACCTCAGGCGACCACCGCCGGAGACTGCCGGCCGCCGGAGACTGCCGACAACCACCTCCGCCCGCCGGAGACTGCCAGCAGCCACCTCCGGCCGCCGGCGACCACCACCGGAGACGGCCGGCAGCTACCTCCGGCCGCCGGCCACCACCGCCGGTGACTACCAGCAGCCACCTCCGGCCGCCGGTGACCACCGCCGGAGACTGCCGGCAGCTACCTCCGGCCTCCGGCCACCACCGCCGGTGACTGCCGGCAGCCACCTCCGGCCGCCGGCCACCACCAGCACCACCGTCGACCACCGCTACGCCCCACCACCGCCACCGCAAACCACCAAAAAAAAAAGTCAAAATAAAAAGGGTTACCAAACACCAAAAAAAAAAACCTAAAAAAAAAAGGGGTTATCAAACACCCACTTGTTTTTATAAAAAAAAATAAAATTAAGCTGCTCTTTAAAAAACTGCTCTTTAAAAACTGAAAACCAAAAAAAAAATTTTGTCAAACGAAGCCTAAGGCCCCGTTTGACAAAATTTTTTTCCCTCTTTTTTTTTCAGTTTTAAAAACTGAAAAAAAAAAGAGCGTTTGGTAACCATTTTTTTTTAATTTAAAAAACCAGTTTTTAAACTGCAGAGTAAAAAAAAAAACTCCAAAAACTGGTTTTTTTTTTCACTTTTGGTTTTTTTTTTCGACCACCACCACCACCCTCCCACCGCCGGCAGCCACCTCAGGCGACCACCGCCGAAGACTGCCGGCCGCCGGCAGCCACCTCCGGCCGCCGGCGGCGGTGCCGGAGACTGCCGGCAGCCACCTCCGGCCGCCGGCGACCACCGCCGGAGACTGCCGGCAGCCACCTCCGGCCGCCGGCGACCACCGCCGGAGACTGCCGGCAGCTACCTCCGGCCGCCGGCCACCACCGCCGGTGACTGCCGGCAGCCACCTCCGGCCGCCGGCGACCACCGCCAGAGACTGCCGGCAGCTACCTCCGGCCGCCGGCCACCACCGCCGGTGACTACCGGCAGCCACCTCCGGCCGTCGGCCACCACCACCACCACCGTCGACCACCGCTACGCCCCACCACCGCCACCGCAAACCACCAAAAAAAAAAGTCAAAATAAAAAGGGTTACCAAACACCAAAAAAAAAAATCTCAAAAAAAAAGGGGTTATCAAACACCCACTTGTTTTTATAAAAAAAAAAATTTAAGCTGCTCTTTAAAAAAGTGCTCTTTAAAAACTGAAAACCAAAAAAAAAAATTTGTCAAACGAAGCCTTCTAAATCTTTATTTTTGTAATCAGTTAAATTGGTTTATGATATACACTTAAGATTTGTAATTTTCAAGACCAAGTGCATAACTGAATAGATTTTCAGGTCAAATTGGCGCCATATTTAAGCCTTATTTTTTCTCATTTTTTATGCATATGTAACCTTTTTCTGTTTTTTTTTCAACAGCCTTTTGTTTCTTAATTGATATTTCACGTATTTCAATTTCTTTGTTTTGTTTTTATTTTTTAGTTTGTCAATTGATTAATTATTTGTTAACCTAAAAACGTAAGGAAAAATAATCACAGTTCTCATTACTCAATTCATTGTTCAATATTTATTTCATTTCAACCAAATAAAAAGGAAGTAATAAAGGAATTTCTTTGTTTTGTTTTTGTTTCTCATATGACTTTTTATTTCTCAATGTTTATAATTAGATTCATTATCTAATGTTCATTAATTTCAACCAAATTTAATCATAAATAGAGGGTAAAAGTGTTATTGATATGATTAATAGAGGACATAATCGTCTAGAAATGATTTACAACATTCGTACTTTTATAGGTAGTATAGATATATATATATATATATATATATGTAATTTTTTTCAAAATCTGAGGGGGTACATTA
Source organism: Escallonia herrerae (assembly GCA_033070095.1). Taxonomy (NCBI): domain Eukaryota; kingdom Viridiplantae; phylum Streptophyta; class Magnoliopsida; order Escalloniales; family Escalloniaceae; genus Escallonia; species Escallonia herrerae. Next base: position 199,377 of record JAVXUP010001190.1, read on the forward strand.
GCCCCCCCCCCCCTACAAGCGTGGCTTCGCCCCTGCCCATGTGTTACAAAGCATGTGAAATACTATACTTAGTAAGTTGGCACTATGAGTATGAAATTCGGGCAATAATAAAAAAAATAATGATTCCATAAGCCTTATTATACTTGCATGAAATTACAGAGGTCTTCAACAAATGTTATATGTGCTTAAGAACCTTCGAGGTCAGTAAAGAGCTATTAGAGGTGAAAAATGATTTGAGTCCTAAGGACTTGATGAAAGTCATGTTCTTATAACCATGTTTATTCTTGACTAAGTTAAAGAGATATGGAAGAAAGCAACATCGGAGGAAGAAGCAGCCTCAGATAATTGCTGACCTCGATAGATGCTATCCTGGGTTCCCACAAAGAAATCTTAGCATTATCAAGCTCGGGAAAAAGCAGTCTCGGATGACGTAACCTTGGTTATGACATGCAGATGTCGTGTTAAACATGGAAGCATGGTCTATAAACACCCCCCGTATACAAGTAACTATTCATTCATGATTCTTGAAAGTTCGAAACATATTATTGCTTTTTAAGTGCATTGTTGTGTCGTCATTCTTTCTCACTTTTCTTGAAAGGTAAGAACATTACATCCTAACACCGTTTGTAACCGACGCCTGGATTCACGAAAGAAGTGACTCTACTATCATTGGAATTAATTATTAACTAAACATGCAATTGCCAATTACACATCTCGCACTGCTAAAAGAGGTAAATTTTATTGTGACATCATGCAGGGTCGGATACGGTGTAAGGAATTTGAATCCGACATTTACATCGCGATTATGATATATTATATCGTGATCCCCTACTCCTCTCTGCCTCACACATACATGCACGCACACATGCATAATGTATATATCATGTACTGGATGTTATGAAAATCGTAGCCATAAGTTCGTAGGTATGAATCTTAATGTTCATTTGTGGGAAGAAAGGGACATTTGAAACCCTAAATAGCAGTTTTCACATCTAGCCCTATGGTTACATTAACATATTATTTGCATCTAATTTTGATGATAATCATAACCACCATTGAAAGCATATTATTAGTTTGAAATCCAACTCATTACCTCGTACACATGTGTTGTTTCAAGCGAGTAAATAGAGTCATGTGCCTTCAACCTTTGTGGTCATGGTTTGTGTTGTGGTATTATGTAGAAGCTTGGATTAAAGCCTCATGACAAAAACACTTATGAAGACTCGTCAAAATTATTTCATAAATGTACAATCCTTTTACTTTGTAATTAGTTTTACTGAAATGAGTGCACTGGGGATAAATAATTAAAAATTGACCATACGTTCACTTTACACTGCAACTAATTGAACTTGCTGGCTGGAAAAATAAATTTAGGCGGATCCGTAACTGGTTTGCTATCATCAAATAAATTAACCTTGTGAGGTGGCAAGGGTTTTTTCGGACATTAGGCTTGGCAGGAGGAGAAACTTCACCTTTGTCGATGAGGTCTTGAATGTCGCGTCTAAGCGTTATGCACCTCTCTATAAAGTGTCCCTTCCCTTGATAATAAGCGCAGAAAACATGAATTTCTTACCCTTTGGGTATCACTACTGGCGTAGGGGTAGGCGGCAGCTTGGATATCATGCCCCTCCTCAACAACTATTCAAATACCTTGGGCAGCGCACATTCAATGACGTGAACTTCCTCCTAGGCTTTTTGGTGGCCTCCCATGACACTAACCAGGCGCTTGCACACTTTGACATTATTGGCAGTGGCTATTAGGCTTTATATTAGCATTCCTTGTACCTGCTCGATATAGGCCAGGCTTTGACTCACGGGAAATGGTCCCCATATTGATGGCATCTTCAATTTGTATGAGGGATCCCATAAGGGCCTTGAACGAGGTATGGTAGTGACCGAAGATAAGGTCATGGTATACAGGAAACAGATTGTTCCTAACTATATTCACATGTTCCTCCTCCGTGGGGCCGTTCACCATCTGAGAGACCTTGTTTCTCCATCTCATAATAAAGGCAGACACTGATTTCCTTGGGTCCTGTTTAGTGGTTTCTAAATCACTTTGGGTAATGTCCAAGTCGGGGGTATTGTACTGGTATTGGTTCACGAACTCTCTTACAACATCCTCGCAAGTTCGAACTAATAAAGTGAGGAGCCAATGAGAGGCAGCTCCAATGAGAGTATTGGTTCTAATTTATTCATAGGGTGTTAGTGCTCGCTTGTACATCTTGATATGGATCATAGGATATGTGGTCCCTTCGGACTTGTCCATCTCCAGCATCTTGAACTTAGAGGACAACCTATCCTCGAGATTCATGGTTAAGGTGCTGAGGTCTAAATGGTCATTGGCTCTCCTTATTCGGGCGATTTGGGATTCAAGCGCCGACAATTTATTTTTCCACTCCGGAACTATGGGTTGCAATTCTTCATCCTCAGATTCATACTGCCAATCAAACTCAAGACCTTTCTTCTTGTCATCCTCTTTCTCTGTTCTAACTTCATCATCTTGTTCTTTCCTACCCTTCCTTTTGAGATGGTCTATTTCTTCGTTGTCCTAGATTGTTGATCTGTCAAGGCTGTTCAGGGCGCTGAGGTCTAAAAGGTCATTGGCTCTCCTTATTCGGGCGATTTGGGATTCAAGTGCCTCCAGTTTATTTTTTTCGGAACTATGGATTTCAATTCTTCATCCTCAGACTCATACTGCCAGTCAAACTTGGGACCTTTAGTCTTGTCATCCTTTTTTTCTATTCTAACTTCAACCTCTTGATCTTTCATACCCTTCCTTTTGAGATGATCTATTTCTTCGTTGTCCTAAATTGCTGATCTGCCAAGGTTATAAAACTGGTCTGAAAATATTTATGTAACTCATTGATAATATGGACCAAGTCCGCCATATGTGGAAATTCTTTGACTATTAGGGTTCGCATAAGCTTCTCGAATGAGTCCTGATACCAAGCACGCTTACCATAATTTTACAGAGAAATTTTTCAAAAATTTAATCACATAGACCACACATAGATTGAGCTGACTAGCCCATACCCCATGGGAGATTTTTTGAGGTGTTTTTTGAATTTTTGAAAGTCAGGGGGATATTACTGACTATCCATCCGATCATACAGAGTGGAGAACTGACCGGTTGGTCAGTAGGATTAAGGTTTTGTTTCTGAATTTTTATGAGAAAGGATAGGTTCTGACTACCCGTCGGATGAACTGGCCGGTTGGTCAGTAGGGTGAGGGTTTGTTTCTGAAAATTTTGTGAAAGAGGATAGGTTATGACTAACTATTTGGTTATCCAGGTGGATGAACTAGCCGATTAGTCAATGGGGTTAGGGTTTATTTCTGGAAATTTTTAGGGAAGAAAAGGTATTGACTATCTATTTGGTCACCTAGGTGGTAAACTAGCCGGTTGGTCAGTGGATTGGATTAGGGTATAAAACATCAACTTTTAAAAAAAACCGCGCAATGCACTTACTGACTAAGTGTTCGGTTAAGAGAACGATAAATTAGCTAGTTAGTCAGAGTCTAACCTTCTTTGCGAGATTACCAGTTAGCTTAAGAACATTGGTTGGTTTCCTGCCAATATGCCATAGGCCAATATAAGTACTCTCCCAAAAAAGGGTAAAATAATGAATGGTCCGAGTGAGATTCTGTTGACAAGGAAAAAAGATGGGTTTTACACAAGGAAAATCCAGCATTCTACCCACATTCCTAAAAGCGCCGTAGTCTTCTAGTTCCAATAGAGGGGTGTGTGGATTCTCTCTCAACCTCGGTGTAAAGTCACTCATGCAGCTCGATTGTACCATGTACCTCCAATCTGTAACTCAGGTAACTAATAGTGGGTGATCACCAGTACGTGTATATGCCATTTAATATATCAAGAAACCAGGAGGTCCCTTTTAGTATAAGGTCGTTGAGCTGAGGGTATAGTTGAAAGATCGCCTTGGTCCAAGGGTTTCAATCGTTGCCCTCGAGTGAGTGGGTCATGAAAATACGTGGGCGTGTATGGTACATACAAAGAAAAGCACAAGTACCAAAGTTATTTCAAATTGTAAACATTATACAACACAAAGAATATATAAAAGACCAAAAAGCAATAGAAAACTTTTCAAGTCTAGTCCTCTAAATTTTTAGTCCCCAACAGAGTCTCCATTATAGCGAACCGCCAAGGAAAATCCCCTGAAAGGATTTTAGGGATCGCCATCTTATTTAATTTAAACTAGAAAAAATAAAAAAAAATCAAGAAATGACTCTAAAATGTCCTAAAGACTAACTAATCTATCAAAAACAGGGACATGAGTTCGGGGACTAAGTGATGCAGTAGGAAGGTGTTAGGCAACCGCTACACCCTTTCGGTCTCTACTTCATTTCTAATGAGTTTTGGCCATGAAAACATATAACACGTAAAATGCGCAATAACAATAGCCTTAAGTTTATTTTGTTATTTTTGAACTCGACATTGACGGTCGAATGACTTACGTATTCTTCGGACTAACCGAAATCAAAACCATCATAATTTGAATCTGGTCATATAGAAAGCAATCTACATTTTGGTCATAGACTTAAACTGAGAAATGAAAAAGACACTTTTTATGATTTTTGAAATGAATATATGATTGCAGGAAATGTGAGACAATTCTAGACTAGAAAGCTATTAAAAGTTACCTTGGGAATTTGCTTGTCTGGGTGACTCGAGAACACTCTCCGAAAAATCCACAATGCAAGAGACACTAGAATTAAAAAGACTTTTAGGGACATATATCTTCGTTAATAAAAGTCTATATTCGTCGAAAAAAAGTCTTTTAGCGACCGACTCCCCGTAGCCAAAAACCTCGTCGCTAAAAGTTTAGAGACGGATTCTTTTAATCTGTCGAAAATTTTTTAACTTTTAGCAACGGATCTAATTACCTTTTGCTACGGGGAAGTTCGTCGCTAAAGATAATTTATGCACTTTTATTTTTTGAAAATTAATATTTAAAATATTTTTAGCGATGCAAATATCCGTCGCTAAAAGTACTAATGACAGACCTTTAACGACAGAAAGTCCGTCGTTAAATGTCACAAGATTTTAGGGATGGATTTTCCGTCGCTAAAGGTCCGTCGGTGATACCTAGCGACGGAACATTCCTACGCTAAAAACCTGCAATACTGTCTTTTTAGACTTTTAACAACGGAAAAAATCCGTTGCTATACTTTTTTTTTGGGCGTCCTGTAATTCAAATCCAACCATACAATAATCATCCACAAGGAAACCCAATTCACAATAATAAAATAATTGCCGATCCATCATCAATTATTTAACCCTAAGGTAATAATTAATGCATGCATACACATTGGAGTCAAATTCTATTCTAATCTAACACATTATATATATATATATATATATATATACACACACACACACACACACACACGCACACACTTAATGTTATAATGTGAACCAAATATTCAACATTCGTCAAGTGCAAGAGTAGGAGGTGGCTAAAAAATGGGGGAAGGGAGGGGAGCCACAAATATTCTAAGAGGGGACGGAAGGGGAGGAAGGGAGGGCTCAGTCATCGTCAATAGTGGCATCCGGACAATGTCATTTGGATCCGGCTCGGACTTGGAAGCATTTTCCTACATTAAAAGCACGTACATATACTCATTAGTAATTATATTACACTTAATTAAATGACTGATTGAATTCACTAATACTAACATATTTGTACCTGAGGTCCCTTATGATCCTGGCCACCTCTCAAGTAGCGTGACGAATGTATGCCAAGTCTAATTGTTGCTTCATGGTTGGTCTCTCTGTTTGTGGAGGGGCAGTGGGGGTGGGGTGCTTCCATCACGGCATGTGCAGTCAAGCTGGTGCCGTGTACTTGCCCTTTGTTCCTATTGACGACCTCGGTGTATCCAGCCGCGTTTGTAATGCCGCTACAATCAAACTCATGGACGCAGATTACTGACTGGACTGCTGCCTATACATCCTTGTCTTTCCAAATGTGGCCTACAAAAAATAAAAACATAACCTAACCTTGTTAATGCTTGATTACGCGATAAGCAACGAATACATTTAAATTTTAATTAAAGACAAGTTTATATGGAACTTACATCGACCTGCCGAGCAGCCTGAGAAATGAACTCCCCCGCCAGATGTACATCATCTTTAAGAACTTTCCTCTTGTGCATCATCTGGTATGTCAAAGCACACACCTCATCTTTATCCATCTTTGGGTGCTCAACTGCATTCTTATGTCAGGTGACATCGTGAGGCACCGACCCTCCCGTTTGAGTATGATCCTGATCCATTCTATTTGCCTTCCCACTCCTACTCTTGACCTCCCAACATGGATCAGTAATCCACCTACTAACCATCTACCCCTATACAAATGCTGAGATTCAATAAGGGGCACATCATTTCCATTCCTCCATCTTTGCACCATTCGGCAACATTTTCCTCGCCTACTCATGTGCGTCGTGTAGCCACTGCCAATGACGTTTGGCTATATAGCAACAAAAAAAAGGTAGCTATCTCCAATGCCTGCTGCTCAGGCGAATCAAACTCGAACTGCACCTACAATGCATCAAATAACACAATTAGTACGATTAATTTCATTGAACAATACTAAACGAATATTAACAGACTCATAACCACACCTGAAAAATCCACCCATAGCTCTTCCCTCCTCCCGACATCACAGTCCTTCCAATACAGTAGTGGCTCAAAAAAGCAGCCCTTCAGAATGTCGATCTTCCTAGTCGCTACACTCTCCACTATCCTGATAAAAAAATAACATTAATATTATTAAACAAGTGAACAACAATAATAATCACTAGAATCATTAAAGGGTCAAGTGCTAGAGTGAACACTACTTACAGGCCCTCTTCAGTAAAAGTAACCCGGTATTTCCTCTAGGGATCAATGTGCACCCATCGTGTGGGTCCATAGCCTTGACGAGATCTTACAAGATGCTAATGTTAAATTGGTTCAAATATAATTTAAAAATAAAGTAGACATTGCTGACATGCTAATATCAATTATAGCTGATGTCGTCGAACCTACTGATGAAAAAGAATCAACGTGCGGCTAGGAAGGCTAGGGCTGTTGGATGCTCATTCTCTGTGCCTCCTCAGCCATCGGCGAACACGCAGCTCAGAGTTCCCTTCGACCGCGAATGGCTTTTAATATGTTCATATATGATAGCAGAAAGTTAAGGTGAATAATATGTTAATACATTGATTCTTTACTATGAACCGGATGAATGAGTAAGTTAACATATTACTACAGAGTTATCAAGTACAAGACAATAGGGAAGATAATTGTGCTCTATTGTAAAACTGTGAAATTTTCAAGTTACTTATTACAAGTCAGAAACGTTACAATATTACAAGTCAAAAACGTTACAATATTACAAGTCAGAATGTTACAATATTACAAGTCAATCATGACTCTAAGAGTCATCACCATCTCCATCTTGAGACTCATCATCCTTCTCTTCTTGAGACTCGTCGTCCTTTTTATTCAGTAATTCATCTTCTTCATCAGTAGAGTCATCCTCATCATCTTCAACACTTTCTACATCTTCTTCTTCATCATCTACAACTTCTTCTCCTAGATGAAGTATTGATTGAAGAAGAAGATCTTCCTCATCGTTGTTGACTTCAACGGGTACCAAGATAGGTGCTTGGTAAGGTTGATAGGTGTCTACCTCACTATCATATGCAATTAGCAATTCTTTGGACTAGATAATAGTAAACCAGTGAGATTTAGGGTTTGCGATATCTTTTGCATAGAACACTTGTGAAACTTGACTAGCAAACACAAACAGTTCATCTGATGTAAGTCTTGATATTGACATCTAAAATTCCTTGTGAGCTAACACGTATTCCTCTATTACATGTAATGTCAAACCATGTGCATTTGAACATTGCCAAGCGATTTTGGCTACCGAGATATGTTAGCTCAACAATCTCATCAAGCTTTCCATAAAAATCCATGTAATTGTCATAATAGTCATCGTTGATCAAAACTCCACTATTTTGGATTTGTTTAGTACGGTCATCATCTTTTATGTTAAACATAAACCCGTTGATGATAAAGCCTCCATAACAAAATGCTTGTCTACTAAGGCCTTAAGCTAGTACTTTCAAGCGAGAGTCTACTGGTTTTCTCGACCAATTGAACTTATTATAGAAGACGCGAAAAATAAAGAATATATCTGCATACAAATAAATCACATAACTATAAAACGTAGTATAATTTGGTTTAAGACTTACACATTTTTTGAACCACTCAAGAAATTGTAATTTTTGATGAGATTCAAGTGTAGCAGGATCAGTGATTTCAGATTCCTCATCGAACTCACTGCAAACCAATATAGTTAACCCCATTTTCACACATTTTCAAGTGTTTACAATAATTATTTGAATATATTAACTTAATCAAAGAAAGATGAAACTTCTTCACAATTTAGAATGGCATATATTGTTGCAGCATTATACTCTTTATGCATTTGCCGCCGAGTATAGGTTCGTTAGAATGAACTACCTGACTGTTTAAATATTGATAATTGACCTTCTAAATGTGTGTTGGGTCTACCCTTATTTCGGCCTAGTTGATTTAACCTTGTATCAATATTAGGCCAACAATATTGGTTATAAAAATTGACAAGCTCTTCCATTATGTAACCCTCAGCAATTGAGTCCTCAACACAAGCATTATTACAGACTTTTTTCTTCAGCTAAAACATGAAACTAGAATTTATGGAATAGAGTTAACCTAATTATTATCAAAGATAATAGGGTCTGCATTTTGTGTAAGTGAACAACAAAGAGTTAAAATATTACCTCTCAAATGGGCACATCCACCAATATTGTAGAGGTCCACTCATTTTAGCTTCATACATCAAGTGAACAAGCAAATGCTCTATTGAATCAAAGAATGACGGTGGGAAGATTTTCTCGAGTTTACAAATTGTCACTACAGTGTTCTTCTCGAACACCTCCATATTACTTACTCGGAGTGTTAAAGAATATATATCTAAAAAGAAATGAGATAATTTCGTCAAAGTTTCGCATACAACCTTTGGCAACAATCCCCGAAAGGCAATAAAAATAAATCTTTCCATAAATACATGGCAGTCGTAACTCTTCCTTGGAACTTAACTCTGATACATTGCAGCAACGAGATATGTTGGATGCATACCCATCTGAAAGCTTCAAATTCTTAACCCACTGACAGACCTTCTCTACTTATTTTTTGCCTAGACAGTACAATGCTTTTGGAAGTACAATTCTTAACCCCCTTTCAGTATGGTATGTCAGTGTCAAGTGCCTGTAAGTGTGAAAGCACTTCATCACCAGATGGATAGTCCAGTGTAACAACCTCACGCTCTATTGTTCCTTCAAACTTATCCTTCTGCCTACGGAACTGATGGTCTAGTGGCAACAGCTTACGGTGACATCCAAACCACAAAGCCTTTATGCTTTGCTTTAGTTTATAACTGGGGTTCACGCCCATACAAGCAAGGCAATCTAACTTTCCATGTGTACTCCAGCCCACGTCATTCCCAATGCTAAAAAATTGTGTATAGTCCACATCAAAGCAGCCATCATTTGAAAGTTTTATTTAAGAGAGACACCATAAGTTCTAATTCCACAATCCTATAGCAGTTTGAGCTCATCAATTAACGATCTTAAATACACATCTATGTCATTACCAAGACTTTTTGACCCCAGAATAAGCAACAACAAAAACATGTAAGGCTTCTTCATGCACATTCTAGAGGAGGGTTATATGAGACAATGATAACAGGCCATGTGCTCTAGCCATACGTCATTCCCAATACGGGAAAATTGTGTAGTCCACTTCAAAGTATCCCTCGTTTGAATGTTCTGTTTGAGAGATGTATCATAAGTTTCAACTCAACGATCCTATAGCGGGTTGAGTTCATCAATCAACAGCCTTAAATACACATCTATGTCCTTACCAGGACTCTTTGGCCCCGGAACAAGAAACAACAAAATCATGTAAGGCTTCTTCACGCACATTCCATGATGTGCTAGACTTTCCATAAGGTTTGAATCCATCGGTTGCCAAATCAATTCTAACATTCCTAACTTCCTGAGAAAATGTTGAATGCCTACGGTAAAACTTCTTCCAAGCCTCTCCATTAGCAGGACGTATCATCGCATCAACATCATCGTTACGAGTCTCACTATGAGCGCTCATATGTTTAGCCATATTGGAGGAGTAGTATATCCTCTGAAGTCTTGGCGTAATAGAAAATATCGCAATACCTTCCATGCATACTGGACACTTCTGTCAAGTCTTATTCTTTTTCTAGAACAGTACACAGTCATTACTGTAAGCATATAATCTCTCATAACCCAATCCAAGTTTCATAATCATTTTCTTGGCATCATAATACGACTGTGACAATTTCTCACTCTCTGGCAAAATTTCCTTGATAAAAGTTACAGCCTCGTTAAATCCTTTCCCTCTCAGTCTGTGGTCTGACTTCAACTGTAATAACCTATTAACCAAAGACAACCATGTATACTTCCTAATTCCATCCGACAATAGCTTATCGGCATATCTTAACAAATAGTAAAACTGATGAGCACGCTCATTGGTCTATTGGGTATTGTCATCATTGAGGTAGCCACCCCAGTCAACATTGGCGTGCCCAACATCTATAACCATATCTCAACAATCATACTGTGTTTCCACCCTAACTTGACTAGCCGTGTTAGATGACAACACTATTGTTTCGATATCGCTATTTGATGAGTCGTGTGCCATTTCTCTTAGCTCTACCCCGTAAGCCCAAAAAGCGTGATGAGCAAGATTTTTAGGGCTCTAAAAAGGATAAAAAAAAAAAAACTCCTATAAATAACAACTAGGCATAACATAATAGCTCCTAGGAGTGAGCACGGTTCGGTTTGGTTCTGTTTGGGGGTCAAACTGCAAACCAAACCGTTACTCCTCGGTTTGAAAATTGTGAACCGAACCAAACCAAACACCATCGGTTTAAACGGTTCGGTTTGGTCGGTTTAAACGGTTCGGTTTAGTTAGTTTGGATCAGTTTGCGTCCACTTAAAGATGTTGTTCATTTGCAAACTACTATTAGATCTAACAGTGATTAAAAATTGAAGTTATATATTTTCTTAATTGCATGTAATCTTGTTAGATTCGATATATAAGTGCTCCTTGATGTATGAGAAAGAATGAGAAAATATAGAACATTTATTAGTCACGAAAATTTTGTGTTATAAATGTTCTCATAATTTTCTTTTCTTATAACTTTCAAGATTTGTATATATGAATTTGCTTACTACCGTATATGTGAAATTGTCAATGAATGTTACTAAAAGTAAAGTAACATATCATAGGTTGGTTCGGTTTGGAATCGGTTTAGAAAATGTGAACCGTACACCAAACCGAACCAAGGTCGGTTTGAGAAATGTGAAACCAAACCATTAAAATCTTTGGACGGTTCAGATTGGATTGGTTCGGTTTGAGCGGTTCGGATCGATTTGAACGGTTTGATGCTCACCCCTATTAGCTCCAATGGGAGTTGACGTACCCTCTATCTTAAGCCCTGTAGGGATCGATTGAACTTCGACTTGACTTCAATAGCTAGAAAAGCTAAGAGCTAAGGGTGGTCGGCCTAAATGCATTTTCAGTACACAATCGCACAACTACTTTTACCCATGCTGAGTCCACCTCGTGTATCCACCCGTAAAACCATATTGGAGAAGATGATATTTTACTACCATTCTTTTTCTCCAATACAACAATTCACATGTTCTGCACATACACCTTATCTTCTCAGAGTCAATATATTCAGAATGCGCATTAGCAAACTCGAGAAATTAATTGACGTAATCCTCGAAATCATTATCGTTTTCCTTTTCATCAAACTTTGATTAACTGACATGACGACTGGGATTACTATTGTAACATCCCAGAAATCCGTAGCTCCATCGCCCCGAACTCTCGGAGCGTTAACCTACCAGAATGCATCAAACCTGTCAAATCTTGTATATGGACACATTCTTCAGAGCATTTAACTAGACGTCGACTCAAATTCCTCAAAAATATAAGATTACAAAACTGCTTAAACTTAAACTATTAAAACTTAGGTTCTTTACAACTCAAATTCTTATAGAACGAGTTAACAACATCGACCCATGCAGAGGTCTCATTACACAGTAGTGGTGGGCTCACCAGAATCTCACACAGACTCTAAACTCATTCCCAAGCATTCTACAATTGATCATTACATGTAGAAGGGAATCAAACGAAGGGTGAGCTTCTGAGAGCTCAGTAAGGTCATATAAAGACAACCGAAGGAATTACAAAACAATTCAAAAGAATCCATTTAATGATAATGTTTTAAAACATTTCGACAGTCAGAAGCAATTTTATAAATTCTAAAATGATCATAATCATTCATAAGTATATACCAAAAATGACCAAAGACAATTCTAGACAGACACCAAACCAAACATTAACAATCATCCCATTTTCAAAATGAACATTAACAATCATAACCAAATACCAACACAATCATTTGAAGATCATCTCAAAGCCATTATTTTAAAATAGAATGATGATTTTTCCAAAGGGTTTCAAAATGACCACAGATACTTCAAAGGGCAATAGGGGAAGGGTTCCAGATAATCACAAATAGTTTGATCACAACAATGGGAATAGTTTCACTAAATTTCCTTCAATCGGATAACAAGACATTCATTTGAACACCAGTCTCAAAACAATCATTGTACGATACAATGTAAGCAAATTCAAAGATATTGATCCTGGGCAAAGGTAATGCCATTCAGGCAATACATAAAAAGTGAACATATACATGATGTACAATAACTAGATCTTCTCATTTGGGTACTAGCCCTGCATAATTATGCAGGTTCAGACCCCTTATAATGCCTCCTCATAAAATATATTCCCAGGTCAGCACATAAAACAACAATCATAGAATCAACAAGAAATTCACTGCTTAATATGCAATAAAATGAGCATCCACATGCATTCAAATAATTGAAACAATTAAGGTTTCAATGACAATTAATCATGCTGATATATTTCATCACTCAAAATTCTAGAATAACCATAAAAAAAATAACAGGGATAAATACGAACAGTTATCAAATTTAGGCATAACAATTCAAAAGAATGAATACAAACAATTATCGAATTTGCTCAGCATGTGAGACAAGGCGAGTATCGATAAGATTTTTAAATAACCAATTCAGATTCAATGTTGGGGTTTTCTTTACAATAACATACTAATATCAATGCATAATTCAGTGTTCAACAATAGCCATAAGTAAATCAAAAGAAAATTTATGAGTACGAGTTATCGAAATAAGGGTTCGGATAGAAAATCCTTAGTCGGAGTTCAGATAAAAATCCTTACTTGAATCCGAAGCTAGACTAGTATAACCGAAAATTCTGTTACTTTAACCTAAACGGAACAACCCAGTTATTAGTATACAGTATATACTACGATATTATGAATTCAATATTGACTCAAGCATACTCCCAGAAAGGCACCCCTCATTGTGTATGTAAAATTACCAAAATATTCCTCTCATACTTAAATCACTATAATAGTCTTTCTGTAAATAGAATCACTAAAATTTCCTTGCTGTGGGTGAATTTACCCAAAACTGCATTTTATAGGTAAACTTACCAAAATATCCCCTCCAGGTGGCAAATTACCAAAATACCTTCGGGATTCCCGGGACCGAAAAAATCTCAAAAACACTTTAAAATACTATTTTAAGAATCATGAAAGTCATTTTTGGGCTAGAAAGTATTTAAAGAATTTTTTGCCACAAAATCCCAAACCGGAGTATGGACCGACCGCTCAAAATTCAATTTGCTAAAAATAGCTATCGACCTCAGAATAGCATGCAATTTTTTATATTGAAACATCTTAGTAAAATAAGATGTTTCAAAAATTTTTAGATTAAAATAACTTAATTTACTATGATAAATAAATCAAGAATACTTTTTAATCGATACCCTTATTTAGCATCCTTTGTGGATACCAAAAATTTTCAAAAACAATTCAGAGCGTACGCCTCGTAAAAATAATGGGGATTACTGTTTTAGACTTTTTCATATTTTGGTCTTAACTATTTATAAAAGTTTGTATAAAAACTGCCAAAATAACCCCCATTTTCAGTGACAAAAACAATCACTATGAATTCAATTTTTGATCTAAATGCTGAGGTTTTATGCTGGCCACTTTTGCACATCCCATACTACGAGAACTTTAGATGTTTGGGTATAATTAGGTTTTAGGTCTTAATTAGGGTTCGGATTTAATTACGGTTTAGGGTTGTGTTTAGAGTTTGGGTTTCAGTTTACGGTTAGGGTTAGGGATCAGGTTTAGTTACTGTAACGCCCCGAACTCGAGGGTCCAAACACATCCTTAAACCAAAAACCCAATCATGTCCAAAACATAATAATCGTAATGGTAGAGTATCTATTCTCAACATACTTCAAAACTTAACTCCAAAAGACTACAAAGCTTTATTATAAATCTCTCAGACTAAATATCTGAATCCAAAGGAAAATAAATCATCTAACCAATATTTCGTCTAAAGAAATCATAAGCTCTATTCTCAGTATAAAAAATCAGAACAATTTCTGCCGCTGTACTAACATCTCGCCCTTCGTACTACTTTTGGCCTGGAAGGGGAATGAAACGAAAAACAAATGGGTGAACACGAATTGCTTGGTAAACGTTTTTACACACAGATGGCCAAAATGAATACGAAACATGAGTTATCGAGTAGAGCCAATAAATAAGAATTTAGATAACTCAGTCAAATTTCACAAACGAATAACGAAAGTGATCAAAAGAGGGTTACAAGAAAAGAGTAACAAATGAGTTATCGAATAGAACCAATAAATAGAATTTAGATAACTTAATCAAATTTCACCAACGAATAATAAAAGCGACCGAAAAGGGGGTTAAATAACCAATAAGTTGAATTTCGATTCGCACACAAATAACAAATTGACCCAAAAAGGGGTTACATAACCAATAAGTTGAATATCAAAATATATTTACCAAATCTTATGGGTGTCACATACACAATTGCTTATTATTAAGCATCACAAATCATGGTTATACCATCTCAAATACCGTAGCGATGCGTCGTATATAAGTCACGATAATCAAAAGTGACTTTCAAACACAAATATCACTCACAAAGTAATTTGATAAATATAGTGAATGTTCTGTCAAAGTTTAAAAATAGTCATTACTAGACTCAAACTAAAGAGAACAAAAATCTGAGTTCAACGAAATGAGAATCAATTAAATCGGAGGTCGGATGAATGAGATATCGTCAAAAAAGTTTTTATGTGAAAAGTTAGTGGCACAAAACTCGAGGGAACAAAGGACATTGTCAACGAGCTAAAGGCCACGAGATGTTTGACACGTCGCAAAAGTGATCCATGCTTGAACCCAAATTTGGGTAAAATGCCATCAAATAATATGACAGAATTATAACGAATGTCAAAGAACACTACAAGAAAAAAGCTATTTAGCGACGGACTTTTAGCAGTCGCTAAAAGGTCGTTTCAGCTACAGAAGCTACTGTCAGTAAAAGTCCGTCACTAAAAACTTTTACCGATGGATTCCACCATCGGTAAAAGCTTTTACCAATAGATTTTTACTGACGGGGTTTTAGCGACGGAATATCCGTCGCTAAAAGATTTTTAAAAATTTTCTATTTTCGGCCACCTTTTAATTTTGTAGAACCTTTTTAGCGACAGAATTTATCCGCCGCTAAAAGTAACTTTTTCGTGACTGAATATACCGCTGCTTAAGTATCCGCCGCTAAAAGTCTTTACTTTAAGCAGTAGACTTTTAGCGATGGAATTTTGTCCGTCACTAAAAGTCCTTATATAAATACTCACTTTCCTTTCTTTTCTCTCTCCCCGTTTTTTTCTCTCACTCGCCTGCAGTTTTTCTTCCCCCGGTGACCCCCATCCCCTGGTGATCCCCCCTTCCCAGTGACAGCCCCCACTACGTCGTGCCCCTTCACTGCCGCACCACCACCGCCGCCACACCAACTTTGCCGCCAGATTGTCCATCTTACCCTAATTGTTGTTTAATATATGTGGTTTAATGCATATGAGTTTGAATGAAATATAATGTGGTTAATTATTTTGAGTTCAAGTTTGAATTTAGGCATGTGAGTTTGAATTTAATTTTACCCTAATTGTGGTTAACTGAAGTTAATTTGTTGTAATGCATAGTATAATTATACTCTAATTGTACATTGTTGCATGTTGTAACTTTAATTAACATTAACTAAACTCGAACTAACCCTAATTAGTCCTAATTGACCCTAGATGACCCTAATTAGTCCTAATTAAAGCTTTAAAACTCAATTAACCCTAACAAACTCAATTAGCCCTAATTGGCCTAACTACCCTAATTAAACCCGATAAAACCTACCTAATTAAACCCAATAAACCCTAACTAAACCCTAATTAACTGCGACACCCTAAACCCAGGTGACATCACCGGGGTGAGTTATCGATCATAATCACATTCAAAACCCTGTGCTGAATATAGAGCAACTACATCATCATACTCATACATCATTAATAGACGCTCCAAAATGCGTCCTTACAAAAATTTTCTTACAAACATAGCTCGTACTGCAGCGGAAGACTTACAGGTCTTTAAATAACATGAATGTTTACAACCTAATATACGACTATAGTCGTAGGACTCTTATCAACCTATCTCGCAACTCAATCTTTATCCCACCATTTATAGCGGGTCTTACCTCACACAACTTATCTCCTTGCTCAACTTTTTCTAGCTTGTTTCTCTTCTCTTTTCTAGAGGGTTCTCCTTTATCAACCTTATAGCCTGCACAATACAACATAAGGAATGAGCGTAAATCGCCCAGTAAAGACAACACGAGGAGTATCGTGTATAAATGATTCAAAGGACTAAAGGATTAATAATCATCTCAACGATAGCAATGAATCAAGAGTAGTCAATAAATTTTTGACATAAGCATAATTGTCAAACGATAATTTTCTTTCGTTAGACTGAGCGGCTTTAAGGCCCAACAGAACAACATTACTGCCACCTCCTCATGGACTGGACCGACTGATTGACCGACTATGCAAGTGGACCCGAAATCCAAGGTCGTGAAGGCAAACATCATTGAAATACAAATCATTATTATCATCAATATCAAAAGAAAATCAAATGCAATGCACATGGACACGACTCGACCAGACACGACAGACCCTGCTCGAGCGACATTCATCCTCTTTGGCCAGTGATCATAATTCATAGGCCATCCTCCTCATATTGATGTCCCATTTTATGGGATGTTCATCTCAGTCTCAAGTAAATAAAAGAGACACTGTCAACAAGTAGGGAACTCATTTAGAGTGCTTTCCCTAACCACGTTACAGCCAAGCAACAAGACATCATCAACGGGGCGGACTAAGGAAAAATTTATTCCACCTTATGTCCTCAACAACACAGCTCAACAAGGAATACCGGATCAGAAGTTCAACCGGTGTTCAAACCCAACAACATGAGTTCAACGTGACATCATCAACAGGGCGGACTTGGGAGAAATTTGCCGCAAGCCCTCAATAGCGTTCTTACATAAGAGAAATGTCGATTATCAATAAGTGCCGACATTTCACAACAACAACGCAACGATCACCACAGCATCATCATCAACGATAGGGCGGACTCGGGAGAAGTTGCCACAAGTCCTCAATGGTGTTCTCAAAGAGAAGAGATATCGGCTATCAATAATTGCCAGCATCTCACAACCACCACACAACAACCCCTACACAATATCATCATCAACTTCAAGTATGCTAATCGAATCGAATCGAATCATAGCATACTAGGACATGCATCATCCTCATTAAATTCTATCAACAAGGCGGACTAAGGGAATTTATTCCACCCTAAGTCCTCAACAGCACAATTCAAATATGCATATACTGGTTATAATGACTACCGGTGTCCAATCATAACGACAAGAATCTAACAAAACGTCATCAACATGGCATGCTAATCGAACAATGAATTAGCATATCGAACCGCATTGTCCTTACCTGATTGGCTTATAGCCAAAGCAACTCACAATCTCTGATCGCAACGAGCTGCATCACCTAGTCAAATCATATCCTGCTCGTTAGTCATCATTCAACATATACGCACTCCTTATTCTACCAATTCCCACTTAACCGTTCATAGCATCTTACGATAGCTAGTTAATTTGATCCGATAATCGGATCCTTAATCTAGCCTTATCGACTTATTATCGATAACAACCCTCATTTTAGACATACTATAACTATTCCTCGCTTCCCACCCCTCCGAACGCTAAATTATGCGTGTTCTAAAAAATTTAGCACAAACATGACAAATTACCAAAATACCCCCTGATGGCCGCTACATCACCAACATCCCAAAATCGCTTTAAAACTACTTTGTAGATGTACTGCATCATTTATAGACCAAATATTCCCTCAAAAAAATTTAAAGAGAAAATTACCAAAACACCCCCTAGCGGCCATCGCCCTAGCAAACATCTCAAAATTACTTAAAAACAACTTTTAGGATGTTTTACACCCCTTCCCAAACCAACAGTCCTTCAAGGCATTTTATTAAAAAATTACCAAAATACCCCCTTATGGCAGCAAATTACCGAAATTCCCCTGGGGTTCACTATCACCGCAATGACCCGAATCAGCTTCAAAACAACCTTTTAGGTATTTTACAACCCTTTTTGGACTAAAAAGTCCTTTGAAAAATTTTACTAGAAAATTTACCAAAATACCCCTCTCTGGGTGGCAAATTACCAAAATGCCCCTGAGGGTTTCCAGCCTTAGAAAAATCTCAAAAGTACTTTAAAATACTATTTTAAGCCTCCTGAATTCATTCTTGAGCTAAAAAATATTTTACAAAATTTTTGCCCAAAAATCCCGAACCGGTGTTCAGACTGAGCGCTTAAAAGTCCGTTCTGCCAAAAATAGCTTACGACTTCAGAATGACCCAAAATCTTAGAAAATGAAACTTCTCAGCATCCTAAGGTCCCCATAAAATTTTTGCGTGAAACCGCACTCGTTTGGTACTTTAAATTTCCACTGCGAGATTCCCAAAATCACCGCATTTGTTCACCCTCTTGCCGACCTCAGAAAAATCTAAAATGTTTACACGACACAGGTCTCTTAAAAATAACTGGGGTCTCTTTTTCACACTTTAACTAAATCTGACTCTAACTATTTTTTAAAAATCAAATAAGAAACTGCTTCATGACTTTTCATCTTTAGCGATAATTTCATGTTACTATTCAAATCATCACACGCATACTAACACACCTTGGCCACACGCACATATCTTCTTCCTCCGTTAGCCTGTCACACATCTGGGCACACTCATGCCATAATTACGCATGGATTTCTCACTTTTCCTCACTTTTAATCATTCAATCGCATTGAAATTTACATTTTAATGCCCTAAATTCACCCAATTTATATAATTACACCACATGAATCCATACTCATTTCCGAAATTAAAGAACACATACTAGAACACACACCCACATACACTAAAATCAACCAAATTCGAAACCCTAATTCATTTTCCCCTTTTATTGTTGTTTTATGTCTTATATCCGTGATTCCAACGAGATTTCATCATCATTACTTCATCCCTATCAGATTATACAACCGAATATGGATATATATATATATATATATATATATATATATATATATAAAACATATACATGACATATATATATATATATATATATATATATATGTGACATATACTCGTATAAATTCCTTAAATTTACACGAATTTTGTTCAAAATCATACCCTGTTAGGGTTTAGATTGCAGTTTCTTTCCTTCCTTTCCTTCTTCTTCCCTTTTTCTTTTTCCCTCCTTCCCGAAGCTGCTACAGTGCGTCTTCTTCATGTTCTTCAGTTTGGGTTATTTCAATTTTGCACCCCAAAGTTTTCTTCTTGACAATTTCCTTCTCATAAGCTTATCCCAAATACTCTACAATTCCTAACCATGACTCAGCTTATAGCAAGTAGGAGGTGGCCATCGTGCATGGCCTATTTTCATCAGGTTATGACACATTTTGCAAAGTTTCAAATTTTGCACATTGGCCCCTCAAGTTTCCAAAATTGCATTTTGACCCTTCAACTTTGAGAAATTATAATTTGACCCCAAAATCGTCCTAACGCTCCATGTAGCCCCCATAACACCTCATCATCATCAAAAGGATTCTACTTAATAAAGATATGCATCTCGTTCGTCATATTTTCTAAAATTATATTTTTGCCCCTTAACTTTTCAAAATTACATTTTAACCCCCAAAACCACACTAACCCCCTATTTAGCTCCCTAACACTTAATCATCACCAGCATATTGCTACTTAATAAAAATAGTACCCCTTAATTAATCAAACTTACGGTTAGATTAATTTTCGGCATTTTTCAGGGTATCACATTAACCCTAGTTAACCTAATTAGGGTTAATTAGGATTAATCCGATAAACATTAATTAAATCCTAATTAACACTAATTAGCCCTAATTAATACTAATTAATCCCAATTGAACACGATTAACCCTAATTAGCCCCGATAAATTTTAATTAAACCTAATTAATTAAACCTTAATTAATACTAATTAACCCTACTTAAACCCGATTAATCCTAATTAGCCCTAATTAGCTTTGCTTAGCCTTAAGTAACCTAATTAACCCTAAGGATTTAACCCTAATTAACCCTAACACATCTTGAAGTAACTCTAATTAATCCTAAGGAACTCCTAATTAAACCTTGTTAACCTTAATTTAGCCCCTAACACATCTTGAAGTAACCCCTAATTAACCCTAAATAAACCTAGTTAATCTAATTAAACCCCTAATTACAGGTGACACAATATCACAATCATATGTCTCAATTAAACGCTAGTTAACCCTAATTAACCCTGATAAGCCTAAATACAACTTTAACCCTAACTAAACCATAAACCCCATCACAATCACAGGTGACACGATATCAACTCCGCGAATGAACTTCATATTCTATAGAGAAACGTGAGTGGTTGCCCACATTAGGAATATTCGTTGTTATTTTGTAGTGTCCATGCATGCTTTAGTACTCCGGTTCATATAGTATTTTTATATTCGGTTCATATATATACTTGGTTCATTTATATAGTGTTGTAACATGACGTGGACTATCACTACAAGAAAACAGGGTTTTAGCGACGGGGTAATCCGTCGCTAAAAGCCAAAAATCCGTCTCTAAAAGAATTAGCGACGGATTCACCGTCGCTAAATATCCGTCGTATAAAAGCCCGTCACTAATAGTTTAGCGACGGAATTTTTAAATCCGTCGCTAAATATGTCATTTTTACCGACGGATTTATTTTAATTAGCGACGGATATTCCGTCGCGAATTATATTCTTTAGAGACGGATTTATATTTTTGAGACGGAATATTCCGTCGCTAAAAAACTTATTTAGCGACGGAATATTCCGTCGCTAAATAACTGATTGTAGGAATACTTTAGCGACGGAATTAATCCGTCGCCAAAAGTCAATTTTTTTTTTGAAATTTTTTTTTATTTTTCAATTACCCAAACCTGTAATACAATTTTCAAATCTCAACAACAACGCGCAATAATCAATACAGAAAGAAACATATATAATCAATTATAAAAAAAATTTATAATAAAAAAATTCATATATGTACAAGCCGGGAACCGGATATAGCCGGTTAGGAGAGGGGAGAAGAGTACAAGGCGGGCACGGGGGGGGGGGAAGCTAGGAACGGGCACGGGAAGGGGCTCATCAGGGGTTCCCGAGTCCCGGATCTGGATCCTGCTGATCCGGGGCCGGGGCGGCCTGTCCAGCAGTGCCCTGCTCCCTGATCATCCGGCACACCACTGTAGCAATGCGCTGGATCTCCTCGTCGTCCAACTGAGGCCGAGGAGCCGGTGTCTGTGGAGGGGCAGCAGGGGGTGAGGACGCTCCTATCACGGCACGAGCAGTCGTGCTAGGCAGGCCGCGTATGCGGCCTTTCGGCCGATTCACGACCTCCGGCGTATCCAGCCATCGCTTCAACCCCCCAGTACTCGCAGCCGTACTAGTGGACGCTGATGGCTGTCCGGACTGCTGCTCGGACCCCCTTAGCTGTTCATACGAGGCCTGCAAAAATAGTGATTTAACGATATGTTAGGGCATTAATTAACGAAACAGACATTGAGGATAGAAAGAAAAAACATTAACTTAAATAAATTGACTCACATCGATCCGCCGGGCAATATCTGAAATATAGTCGCCCGCCCGGTGCGTCTCGTCCTTGTCCTTCTTCCGCACGTGCATCTGATTATACGTCAGAGCTATGACCTCATCGTCCTCCAGATCCGGGTGCTCGACCGCGTTCTTGTGTCGGACGATGTCGTGTGGCACCGACCCCCCCGTGTGCATCGGATCTTTGTTCTGTCTGTTCTCAGTCCCGCTCTTACTCTTGGCATCCCAACCTGGATCCGTAGCCCACCGATCTATCATCTCCCCCATACACGGTGAGATATCCAATGTGGGGGATATCTCGCCATGTCCGTCATCGGGGCACCCGCGGGCAGCGCCTTTTTCGCCCGGTCCCGTGCATCGTGGAGCCATCGGCGGTAATTCTTGCCGATGTAGGCAAAGAAAGCCTGCTGCCCCAGTACCTGCTGCCGATGTAAATATCAATGCATGAATGTTACAACATGTCTACATATTTCCCCTCCACTCTTGACACAGGTAGTGGTCCTATCCCATTCAGAAAAGCACATGTTTATAAAACAGTGAATAACTCATGCTTAGTCCGATGTCTGTGGAAAATTCGGCAGCACCTCCCCGCATTTCTCCAAGTACACCACATCGATTAGGTGTTCTAACATTCATCTAACCTTGCTCAGGAAGGTTTGACGGATGTTAGAACACCAGATCTGTATGCACCCAGAGAAACACACGAGAACGTGTACCAAATATCCACGACATAGAACATAAAGCATGAGTCAAAATACTGTTTTATAAACAATTAGCTTTTCCAAACTGTCCAAATTGGACATCCAAAGGCTCATTACAAGGCATTACCTTGTAATGAGTACCTTTGAACGGGAACTAAGGGTTTTATGCATGCATGTGTTCAGAAATTGATAAGATATGCAAGAATCTTTCCGAAATATCAAAACTACAAAATGATCGTTGCATATGTTACCAATTCCACATTAAATAGAACTCGTTGGCAACGAGTTGAACCATCTCGTTGCCAATGGACTTCTCAAAACAACAATTAATATAAAGAAGGCAGGGTTTGTAAACAACGAGTAATTGAACCATCTCTAGGCAACATGGAGTAATTATGGGATGTACAAGGGCTAATTAGGGCTAACTGGGTTATTAGGGTTAATTACGATTATTAATTATAGCTGATTAGGGTTGATTAGGACTAATTAGGGTTATTTAGTCCTAATTAGGGTTTAATTGTGCCGAGTAGTGATGATTAGTCCTAATTAGGGCTAATTGGGCTTAATTGGGTTATGTTAGGGCTAATTAATGTTAATGAGGGATAGTTTCGGATAATTATAGCTGACTAGGGTTGATTATGGCTAATTAGAGTTATGTAGTCCTAATTAGGGTTTAATTGTGCCGAGTAGTGCTGATTAGTCCTAATTAGGGCTAATTAGGCTTAATTGGGTTATGTTAGGGCTAATTAATGTTAATGAGGGCTAGTTTCGGATAATTATAGCTAATTAGGGTTGATTAGGACTAATTAGGGTTATTTAGTCCTAATTAGGGTTTTGATGGTGCCGAGTAGTGTTGATTAGTCCTAACTAGCGCTAATTAGGCGTAATTGGGTTATGTTAGTGCACATTATGACTAATTAGGCTAACTACAATCAATATGCGCATAATTGGGTTTATTTGGGCTAATTTGGGGTAATTACAGCTAATTTGAATTTCATCAGGTTCTTAGGGTTAATTAAAACTAATTAGGCTCGTTGGAGCTAATTAGGGTTAATTGATTTACTAAAATATTGTTAATCAGGACTAATTAGGGGTAATTATAGCCAGCGCTGGAGCCACGATTAGATTCCAGGGGGTGCATGCTAAAAATGTCGCATTAACCTAACTAACCTAAATTTAATGCACATTCAACAACCTCAATTCCGACACCTCATATAGGGTGTCGATATGGTGTCCGATACGTGTCTGACACCTCCGGACACGTGTCCGACACATACCGACACGTGTCCGACGCCTTTGGACACGTGTCCGAAGCCTCCGGACACGTGTCCGACGCCCACCGACACGCACCTCCAGACACATCGGCATACGTTAATTTGTTTTTTAAATGTCGGACACCGTCGATCAGACGTGCTGTCCATGTCTGCGCTAACTAACAGGTATCTCAATCCAATTGGGTCCCATCCTCTGTCAACAATCTCAATTCCGACACCTCATATAGGGTGTCGATATGGTGTCCGATACGTGTCTGACACCTCCGGACACGTGTCCGACACCTTTGGACACGTCCACGAAGCCTCCGGACACGTGTCCGACGCCCACCAACACGCACCTCCAGACACATCGGCATACGTTAATTTGTTTTTTAAATGTCGGACACCGTCGATCAGACGTGCTGTCCGTGTCTGCGCTAACTAACAGGTATCTCAATCCAATTGGGTCCCATCCTCCGTCAACAACCTCAATTCTCAATTCTCAAATGCTCAATGCAATAAAAATTAACAAAAACCACACATTCAATCCAATTGGGTCCCATCCTCCGTCAATAATCTCAATATCTCAAATGCTCAATGCACAATTAACAATCTAAAATCATCAATTAATAATCGCAATTACTTCAAATGCACAGCTAATAACATAAAATCATCGATCAATAATCATAATTCTAAAACGTACAATTAACAACCTAAAATTATCAAACAAATGATCAATGTTCAAATGGGAAAAAAATGTTCAAAATTCACATATCCGATGCGCTTGAATTATTTCAATTTAGGGTTCGATTGTATTAGGGCATTCAATTTAGGGTTCAATTTAGGGT
This sequence comes from Escallonia herrerae, assembly GCA_033070095.1. Classification (NCBI taxonomy): domain Eukaryota; kingdom Viridiplantae; phylum Streptophyta; class Magnoliopsida; order Escalloniales; family Escalloniaceae; genus Escallonia; species Escallonia herrerae. The sequence goes on from JAVXUP010001190.1 coordinate 224,540, forward strand.
TCAATTACTTCAATTTAGGATTCAATTAGGGGGTTCTATTGATTCAATTTAGGGTTCAGTTGATTTGAGGCATTCAATTTAGGGTTCAATTAGTTCAATTTAGGGTTCGGTTGGATTAGGTCATTCAATTTAGGGTTCAATTAGGGTTCGGTTAGATTGGGGCAATCAATTTAGGGTTTAATTAGGGGTTCAATTAGTTCAAATTAGGGTTCGATTCAATTAGGGCATTCAATTTAGGGTTCAATTACTTCAATTTAGGGTTCAATTAGGGGGTTCTATTGATTCAATTTAGGGTTCGGTTGATTTGAGGCATTCAATTTAGGGTTCAATTAGGGTTCGGTTAGATTGGGGCAATCAATTTAGGGTTTAATTAGGGGTTCAATTAGTTTAATTTAGGGTTGGATTCAATTAGGGCATTCAATTTAGGATTCAATTACTTTAATTTAGGGTTCAATTAGGGGGCTCTATTGATTCAATTTAGGGTTTGGTTGATTTGAGGCATTCAATTTAGGGTTCAATTAGGGTTCGGTTAGATTGGGGCAATCAATTTAGGGTTTAATTAGGGGTTCAATTAGTTTAATTTAGGGTTCGATTCAATTAGGGCATTCAATTTAGGATTTACTTAGGGTTCAATTATGGTTCAATTACTTCAATTTAGTGGTCGGTTGAATTGAATAAATAATACAGAGGCTTTCTTATCCTGATGTCATGCAATGGCCCATAATCTATGACCTTTCAGCGTCACCATGATCTATATCGGTGTTACAGACTAACTACCGAATATGGTTTTCTTCCCTACCTCGTCAAGAATTAAGGAAAATTAGAGATAACAAGTTCAAGTTCTTCAATAAGCCAAGATCCGTCTGAACAACAAAGTGAATGACATCATAAATAATTCAGATAATTTAGGGCAATTGACAAATTAACAAAAAATTGAACCTAAATTGACATACAAATCTAAATAATTCAGATAATTTAGGGCATGTAACCTAAATTGAAGACAAATTAACAAAAAATTCAGATAATTTAGGGCAATTGACATACAAATCTCGAGGTGGGTACGACGGCGCCGGCGTTGGTGGTGCGGCGGCAGTGGTGGGTTTCCTTGCGCGGCGACAGTGGAGGGCTTTGTGGCACGACCGGAGTGCAAGGCTTGGTGGCGCGGCGTCGGGTGGGGGACGGGAGTGTCGCCGGAGCTGGGTCGCCGTAGAGAAGGGTCGCCGGAGGTGAGAACGGCGGTGGGTGGGAGCAGAATTTCAGAGAGAGAACGGGGAGAGAGAAAGAAACCAGATCTGAATTTAAATGGAGGATCTTTAGCGACGGAATAAGACCGTCGCTAAAACTCCGTCGGTGAATGTCTTATTATAAAGACTTTTGCGACAGAATTTTTAGCGACGGTTTTATTCCGTCGTTTAAATAATTGTAAAAAAAACTCAAAATTACTAATTTTATAAAAAATATTTAGTGACGGTAATTCCGTCGCTAAAAGTCCGCCGTTAAAACTCCGTTGCAAAATACTTTTACCGACGGTGTCTTCCGTCGGTAATAGTATTTTGCAACGGAGTTTTAACGACGGTATATTCCGTCGCTTAAAGACATGTTTAGCGACGGAATACCTTCCGTCGCTAAAACTCCGTCGCAAAATACATATTTTCTTGTGGTGTATACATTGTTTTGTATGTGTTAATTTCTTTAATTTGGACTTGTTGTACACGAAAGTCAGACATTGATAGATTACGGGCCATCCATGGTCGCGGTGGACGCCGAGTTGCGTTAACCCTGGTGGCTCCCGCCTCGTCATTCCCTACTGATGATGAGGCACATAGTGCCCACATCCAGCAGGCATGGGCCCAGTCCGAGCCGCAGCTGCAGACGCAGCTGCTGCCCAAGCCCCAGGCCAATTCCTCCCACACGCCCGCTAGTTCTCCTTCTTCTGTGGGTTCTACCTCAGGTAAATTTGATAACAACGTTTGGTCATAATGCTAGACTGTTATTTAAATTATATTTGATATGTATTACTATTGGTGTTTTGCAGGATCTTGATAAGGCCGTTGTAATATCCCGAACTTCGAGAGCTGTTTAAAATAGTCATCTGTGACCCAAAAAATAAACGGGCGTTAATTTTGAATACTCGGGTATTAGAAGCTTGTGGAAGCTTAAAAGAATTTTGGGGCAAAAATATAATTTTTAAAATTTTTGGGGTATTTTTGTAATTTTTGAAAATTAGAGGGGCTATTTTGCAAATTTTGAAAATTGGTTACAAGATGGTGCCACCTCCACCTTGGTTATTTGATGACTAATGAAATAAATTATAAAATAATAAATTGGGATAAGATCTTTAAGTGAAGAAAGAAAAACAAAAAAACAAAAAGGGTAACCTTTCCCTTTCGAGAAAGGAAGACAGGGAACAGAAAAGCGAAGGAAAAGAAAGAGAGAAGATAGACAGTAACTGAAAAGAAAAATAGAGCAAAGGGAAGAGGCCTAAAACAGAGAAGTGAAGAACATGAAATTCGGGGAAATCAAAGAGAGAGAGAGAGGGAGAGAAGTTGGAGGAAGTTGCTTAAAGGTAATCTCTTCTTTGTTTGGTATGTTTATCAGTTTGTGTTGGTGGTGTGTGTGCACAAACTGTGCAGTGGGTGCGTGTGTTTGCTGTGAGTGGGGACTGTTTTGTGCATGTATGTGTGTGTGTGCCTGAGTTAATTAAAGGTATAAGAGTGTGTTTGGTGAGGTTGTGTGCGTTTTCAGTGTATAATCGTGGGACTGTGTGCGTGTGTACGTAGGTGCTTTACTGTGTGTTCTTAGTTTATATGTAGCTGGGTTTTTCAGGTTATGCGAGGTGGTTTCTGTGGGTATGTGTGCGTGTATATATGATATATATGAGTATAAACGTGTATTGGTGTGTGGGTGAGTGAATTTGGGTGGTAGCAGTAGGTGTGAGGGTGCCGTTCATGAGGTTGGAGCACGTTTTCGTATGTGCAGTTTGTGGATTCTGGGTGTGCTTCAGTGTGTGTGTTCATATGTGCTTCGGGTGAGTGATGGGGTGTATGAGGGTGTGGTTAATTGAATGTTAATGTGAGTATTTAGGTGTAAATTCATTCGGATAGAGGTTTTGGGAGCACTTGGAAGGGTAGCCATGGGTGAAAGAAGTGTTTCGGTGAGTTGTGTGTGTGCAATCGTGAGGAAGAAGATGATGTCTGTGCAAAAAAGGTGACATAGTGTGTGTTTAGATCTCAATAGTAAGTGTAATTGTCGCTAAAGGTCAAAAAATCATTTAATCAGTTTTAATCCAAATTTTTATAAATAGTTAAGGATAAAATTAGACAAATTCCAAAACTATAACCCTAGATGTTTTTATGAGACGTACGCTCTGGAATGTTTCAGAAATTTTTTGGATCCGCGAAGAGCGCTAAATTGGGGTATCGATTAAAGAAATTTATTGAATTAATTAACCTAATAAACTAAGTTAGCTTAATCTGAAATTTTTATGAAAACTCTATTTTATTGATATGATTCATATGCTAAAATTTCATACCATTCTGAGGCCGATAGGTATTTTTTCGCAAAACTGGCCTTTTGGCGCTCGGTCCGGACACCGATTCGGAATTTTCTAACAAAAATTTTTTAAAAGACTTTTTAGTACAGAAATGATACTGGGATGCTTAAAATAGCTTTTTAAGATATTTTTGAGATTTTTTCGGTGTCGGAAACCCTCGGGGCTGTTTTGGTAATTTATCACCCAAGGGGGTGTTTTGGTAATTTTACCTATAAGAGGTATTTTGAAGTAAATATACATACAGTAAGGTTATTTTAGTGACTTTTCTTATGGAAAAGTCATTTTGAGAATTTAAGTGTAACATGGGGTATTTTGGTAATTTGACATAAGAAAGGTATTTTTGCATAAATTTACATATGGGAAGTTTATTTCAGTGATTCTACTTATGAGAAGACCATTTTGATAATTTAAGTCCGAGAGGGGCATTTTGGTAATTTTACACCCTAGGGGCGTTTCAGTAATTTTACATACCCGGTGAGGGGAGGTTCATTTTGGGAGCATGTGTGAGTTCGTATTAAGTTATACTTTTGTTCTGTAGGCTGTATTCTAATGGTTCGATTATTCTGTTTAGGTTAAAGCTAAAGACTTCCGGTTAGGATAATTTAGCTGCGGATCTAGGTAAGGGATTCTATCTGAACCTTGGGTAAGGACTTTTGTCCGAACCCTTATTTGATTACTTGTACTCGTAAGTACTCCTTTGATATATTTACGGCTAATGCCGAACTCTGAGTTATGTATTGATATCAGCATGTTCTTGCCCAGAAAACCCTAATGTTGAACCTGAATCGGTTATTTGGAAATCTTGTGATGCTCGCATGTTATTGCGGGCTGAGCAAATTTGATAATTGTCTGTATCCATTCTTCCGAATTGTTGTGATTATATTCGATAATTATTCGCAGTCGTTTTGTTGTTTATCTGTGATTTTTCTTCTGAAATTCTGATTTCTTCTGAAAATCCGATTTCTTCTGAAAATCCCGAATGCTGACTTATGTCAGTATGATTATTGTTATGAGAACCCGAATTGATTTTGGGGATATGAGCTTATGTTAACGCTCATTGATATTGTTAATTTCTGTGTTGACCTGGGTACCTGTTTAGTGGGGAGGCGGTATAAGGCTGGTTGAATCCTGCATGAAACGCAGGCTAGTACCCAAGTGGACTAGTAATTATTTAGTACATCATGCATGTGTACACTATATGAGCTTGCCATAATGGCATTGCAATCGCCCAGGATCAACATTGATTTTTGATTTTATTAGCTAGAATGATTTGTGCTTGGGTTGAAAGCCCTTGACAAACATTCATTGTACTTAGTTAGAAGGATTTGTACTTGGGTTGAAATCCCTTGACAAGCCTTTATTGTATTTCTGATTTGATTTCTGCTTGGGTTAAAATCCCTCGGGAAATCTTGTTGTATTTTCGAAATGAATTTCTGCTCGGATTGAAATCCCTTGAGCAAGGAAATTTTTGTGGTACTTGAAAATGCTGACTTGAAAAGGATCTTTTATTGATCGGTTTGGATTTTGTTCTGATTGTTAATATTTATTTTGGTATCTATTTCTGATGAACTTTGCTCAGTTTGGGTAATTATTGAATTTTGATCGTTCGAAGTGTTTTGAAAATCATTGTCGGTTGGATTTTTCGGAGTCGTGTTATAATCTCTTTTGTAGTCCTTGTACGACCTTATTGGACTCTCAAAAGCTCACCCTTCATTTGGCTCCCTTCTGCAGGTAATGATAAACTGTAGCAGGTTCGAGAATGGGCTAGAGTCTACATGAGGTTCCGGTGAGCCCATCACTACTAAGTAATGAGGCCTTTGCGTGGGTTGGTACTGTCGATTCATTCACAAGGACTCAAGTTGTAAAGAACTTAGATTTTAACAGTTTGAGTTCGAGCAGCCTTGTAAGCTTACATTTGAAGAATGTTGAGATAGTATCGGATTAGATGTTGTAAAGTATAGTGAACAGATTTGACAAGTTTGATGCGATCCGATAAGTTAACGACTCGAGAGTTCCGAGCGGCGGAGCTCTGGATTTTCGGGAGCGTTACAGGTTTGCAGTTTGATTTTTACTTTGAGACCACCACTTCCCACCACCACAGCCACCGCCCATCGCCGGCAGGCCGCCGGCGACCACCGCTAACAGCAAACCATCATCAAAGAAAAAACTTAAAAAAAAAACTGCGTAATCAAACACTCAAAAGAAAAACTCAAAATAAAAAAATGGGTAATCAAACACCCATTTGTTTTTGTTAAAAAATAAATAAATAAACTGATTTTTATTTTTATTTTTTTGAAAACAGAAAATTTAAACTGAAAGTATTTTCAAACGCTACCTAAATATATTCTAATCTTCTGTGAAACCAACTGTTAGTTTTGTCAAATTAGTGTTCAACTATATTAATTTTTACAAATATCTCAAAGCTACTGCTATATGAACGCCAAAATAAGAATCATCATAAACACTCTAATGGGACTGGTACTAGTAAAAAAAAATTCTTCTCAAATATCAACGGACAACAAAGTTAGAAAAAATCCAAAAAGAAGAAAATCAAATCAAATGAAGGTAAAAGAAAAACAAGTAAACCAAAGAAGAAGCGTCTGAAATCATAAGACCTCAATGACTATAGTCTATATGGACGTGGCAGCCGTGCATGCTGTGTCGGTAGAAACCTGGCCAAGACGACGACGTTGCAAGGAGTTCCAGATACTGTTTTTATAATTCAAAGCCCAGTACGGAACTTTAGTAGCAGCCTTAAGAAAGGGACTTCAAAAATGAGTACGACACTTCTATCCGGCCTAAGATGTCCAAACAGAGTGATGATAAAATTACCCTATTATTCCACTAAAAGTAATATTCTTATATATATTTTTGAGATTGACTAGCTTCTTTTTTCGTATCGCAAAAGTAAGCACGCATCAACTGGGTCATTAATGGCGTGAACCGGACTTCCTAGATGCATAACCATTTGCTCTGTAGCTTAGTTTTGCTGGCTATATACGCCACCCCATTTGTTTGTACTTACTATTTTTGTCCCTCTTATGCTGTACTTATATGGATATTTTATCTCGTAACTAATTCGTTATGTGATTCATAAATAATTCATTTTTTTCTAGATACCTTGATAGTAAAAATACTCCATTTTTACTAGCCTAGTTCAATAACTAGTTTGGCTAATTCCACACAACCATTAGGTTTCTGGTTGATTCCATAAATGATGTAATGGCACTATTTCTATTCCGTGCCTAAATATTACTCGTATGTAAGAAGCGTTAATTACAAGTGTCGAAATTTGTAAAAATAAACATGTTGCGACCCCACTAACAGATCAATGGGTAAGGACCGTGCAAAATTTGTTTGCTCTAGTAGCAATTTATCTACCTTGGTATTATTCTCGACTTTGTGACAAGGAAAAAAAATGTGCATCTAAAGAATTTTTAAAAAGTCTAAGGAGACTAATAAAATTGAGAACGCAAATTATAACATGAAAAGACCGAGACCATATTTATTTTTGTTAAATTTATTTTTTTATTATTACAAAAGCTATTGACATAGCTAAAAAGATATGATCAGACATTTAGCCATTAATCCCCGATTCTCTGTACCTACAATGAATTCAATTATTTGTCAAATTCATCCTCTTGCTTCAGAACCAGTACATTCCAATCTTAGGTGACTCACCTCCGGGTAACGCCCCTTACAGAAAAGTCCCATTCAAAAACACCCACCTCTGGTTCTCTGCTGCGTTCCTTTTCATCCCCTGTCCTCTTTCTTGTTCCTTTCCATTTTCATTCAACAACCCACTCCATGACACTTTGCTCTACTTCCCCTTACACGGGTTTCTCGCAGAGTTCTTAAAACAATGCGGACCCCCAATTTTTTCCTCGATAATCAACAGATTCTTTCCATAAATCCCTTTTAGCATTTCCCTTACAGAACACCGAGAATTTCGGGGCCCAAATTTCCAAGAAAGGACGTTTGTGTTCCTTTTGTTTATTTGTTGCTGAAAACCCCATTTAATTTGGGGGTTTAAATTAACCCATTGCGGCCTTTTTCTAATTTCGAGGAGGGGCCAAAAAGCTGGTTGGTTTTGGTTTTGGTTTTGCTCATCTATCAAGAGGTTTTGTGATCAGCTTCCCGCTTAAGTGTTTGGGTTTTGTCTTGATTATATTATTGAAGTGGGTTGGAGTTAAATTGGGATTTTAAAGTACCAATTTGATACTACTCTGCAAAAATTCTTGGGCTCATCATAGAATTGGACTGGGTTGGTGTTAAATTTGGTAGTACCCGTTTGGAAATCAAGAATTTTGGTTTGGAATCTGGAAAAAGATTTGGGTATATTTTTTTTTGTTGTAGTGGTGAACTGGGTTTGAGTTAAACTGGTATATGCAGTACCAATTTATCTTTGGTTTGGGTTCTTAATTATAGTACTGAAGTGGGTTGGGTTAGATTGGATTAGAGGATGACAATCGAGTCTTTGCCAGGGAGTTCAGGGTATTTAGGAGCAAGTGAGAGGAAGCTGACGTATTTCAGCAATTCTTATGTGTTGGGTTTGACCTTGGTTGCTGGAATAGGTGGACTGCTGTTCGGATATGACACAGGTGTTTTTTCTATGTTTGTTAGTGTTACCTTATCTGCTCATTCTAGTGTCTATTCTCTAAAATTACCTGCTTTGCATGGAACTGTTCAAATCTACAGAATCTTCTTGCATAGTTTTTGCACGCTGTGCTGATTGAAGTTGGTTGTTTGCTGAATTTGCTGTTTATTTTAAGTTCTACTTACGGCTCACCTTTGGCTACTCTTAAATCTGAATTATCCGGTCGATTTTTGGCCTCAAGTAGTCTCTGATATGGTCCTGATTAGGAGGCCACTTTCTCCCTTTCTGCCCGTATTGATTGTAGAGGCACGGGTAGTGGGGTGAGATCATGATTCTAATCTCAGAGACCAGGGCTTAATTCCAATCCTATTTCGAAAACTAATATATCATACAATTTTAGTCTTTCTGTTGTCTGTCGGGATTCTGGCCAGGCTTTAGCTGTTTCTTCGTAAATTTTGAATTTTTGTTTAAGACTGAATTTGCTATGTTTTCTAAGAAAAAAATTCAGACGGTTCAAGCTGTTTAAAGTTTTTCTAAATTTTTATTATTTTCTGTGTCAATTTCTTTTATGTGGCAAAGAGTCAAAGAATGGCTAGAATGCGGAAGCTTTTTACTGTCAGTTTTTCATTTTACTTGGACGAAGCTCTATTTAAGATAGTTTGTTAGCTTGAATAGAAAGTTGCAGCTTCATTGGAAAGTTGTGGCCTTTCCATGATTATAATGTTGAATTGTGTTTATGGCTTGCGATATCTAATGTCTGCACTTCACATTGAACGAATATTTATCCATCCTATGGTAAGTTGGCGCTAAGATACTCATGAACCCTCGAGGGCGTCAGGAGCAACAACATAAACTACAAAAATAATAGTGTTCTGTTGACCGTACCCACTACAATGTGAAGTAACATAGGACCATTTAATGGTCAAGATTTTATGTAGGTATGACAAGTAAAAATGTTCAAACAGTAGAGAATCCGCAGAGTGAAACAACCCGAATAAAACCCAGTACCTCTGGAGATATATACCAAAGCCATCAATGAAATCTGACAAAATCCTAAACTTACCATCCCCGAACCAGAAGATGAATAGCTGAGAGATGCCTAGAGAGAGATTGCTTCACAACAAATATGGAACTAAACCCGCCTTTAAAGATGCAACTACTACTCGTATCCAACCATATGCTTATAAGGAGGTAGAGGGGAGCCATTTCCTTGCTCTGGCATTTAGATCCATAGCCTTCAGCATATTTCCAGTAAGCCCAAACAGAGAGAGAAGGGAAAAAAATGGGTCTTGAGGTTTGCCAAGTGTCCCATGAAAACTGCGAGTGGTTGGCCAACTCACAAATGATCGGAACGATACACTCTTTGATTACAGCATAGGAGACTGAATTTAACCACCCTTCATCATCTTGCTATGCATGATTAGTGTAGCATATAATCCTTGGGTTTACTGGAGTGGGTCGTGAATTACTTAGTCTATATTGGATAAGGGAAAGTTGATCCTTCGTACTTTAGGAAGATTTTCGTTCATGAAGCCTTGGTTTGAGTTAGGGGTGACATTAGAATGGTTATCATGCATTTTTTAAACAGAGCTGTATGACCTTATACGATTCTTATATATGTCAAATAAAAGTTCGCTTTTTGGCCAATGAGTGTCTCAAGTTAAAGTTTTAATGCAAAACTTGGGACAACTAACTTTGCTTCTTTGGCCGGCTAGTAACTTTTCTTGAGTTACAGTTCATAATGCAAAACTTGGAACAAATAACTGAGGTTATTTTGAAGTATATCATTCTTATGACACCGTTGTAAGAGACACTTCTTTTTATTATGGCTACTTAATAAAGCCTGCTTAATGCTTTTAGATTCGCCCAAGACTACTAAACCCTTACTTTGTTCAGCGTTCTTTTGTGGTTTTTTCTGTAGTTCCCCCTAAGAATGAAGTGGTATACTGTCCCCTGTTTTGTGAAAATATGTGGTAATATTTCGGGATATCCTATATGACTCAAAGAAATTTTATTTTCTCCGTTGCCAAATAAGAAAGAAACAGAAACAGAATAATGCCAAGTGCATATGGACTCGAAATTCTGAGTTTTTTTGGAAGTTTTCCTGTGACATTATGACTCTGTACGAGACTCGATCTCTTAGTTTGTCATTGCTATTTTGTTTAAGGTTTTTGTGTCTTTACAGATGCATCTTACTTAACTCCACAACTTGGTAGTCATCTAATTTGAACTTGCTGATTACAGGAGTGATATCCGGAGCACTTCTGTATATACGTGATGAATTTGAGGTGGTCAATCAGAGTAGCTTCCTACAGGTAGTAGCCTCCGTTGACCAATTTTTTGTATAGTAAGTTTGAAAAAGTATGAAAGCTTGAAGTGTTCCCTATGGTGTAGTCATCTACCTTTTTATTGCTGGACCTTTGTTGCAGGAAACTCGTAATAAGGTGACGTTTCTCTCTCGGAAACTCGCTTTTGCGATCCCAAGTTAGGAGCTCCATGGGATCTCGTCCCAAGCTAATATGAGAACTCAATCCCGTTAGCTGGATAGAGATGCATAGAACAACTGAGAGAATACCTGAAAATCAAGCCCTTTTCAACTCAATTCCTTGTTTCTCTCCTCCTTCAAGTCCTTAAAGCCTCCTTGTCTGTTGTTGCTTGCTATGTAAACTATACTAAACAAATGATAATACTCTTTACTCATTTATTTATTCAAGCCGCTCCCAACCTTACATTCTTCTTGGTGCTTATGCTCCCCCGCCTCCGTCCCCGCCCCCGCTTTGTGCAACTAAGTGCTGGACACACTAAACAAAGACAATGATCTCTTGACTGGCATTGCATGTGCATGACTAGTGTTCTGGTTTAGTTCAACAGGTTAAGAGTGCCAAATGCATGAAAACTTTATGACAAAGGATCTTAAGTGATTCACATGCTACTTGGGATATTTCCACAGGCAAAGGTGCTGAAAAATCTTTAGTAGATTTAGGATACTACATGTTCACGCATCTTCCCCAACCCACAAAGGATGTCATTACCAGAACCCCAAAGAGGTAGAACTAAAAATACCAATATCGACTTTTCTTATTGGATATGGGGTAGTCATCATAAGAGTTATACGAATAATTCTCTCTCTGCAAAACATGCTTCCCATCAATGGTGATTTCATCTCTACCTTGTAGAAACCTTAAACCTAATTTTCTAGCACAAAAATTTTCCTGTAATTTTAGTCACTTCCCCAAGGGCGGGGGTGTGGGGGCGTGATTGTTAGTGAGAGGGTCAAGACAAGCTGCTTGGCAGTTGAAACAACACTCCCAAGTCCCAACATCATCGACCTTTTTGCGTGTCAGATTGAGGGAAGGAGGGGGAGGGACCTATCGGCTGGTGTTGAGGGTGCTCATAAAGCAGGGAGGGCGTGAAGAAATCATTTTGACATCAGTGCATGCCTTTCTGTATCGTTTTTTAATACTGTTTTCATATGCCCTAAGTGGAACTACTTTAGTGCTGCAATTTGCAAATTTATCATCCACCAGCACTGGTGTAAACTCCTTTTTGTACTTTTTCAAATTCTTCACTTTCAATTATTTCTGACAGGATTCTTGGATATAACATATTTAATATTTTTCCTCTTTTAAAGTATTTAGCTCTTTAATCTGGCAGGAGACAATTGTCAGCATGGCTTTGGTTGGTGCAATTATTGGAGCTGCTGCAGGGGGTTGGGTAAATGATGTTTATGGACGTAAGAAAGCTACCCTCCTTGCTGATGTTGTCTTCGCAATTGGATCCATTGTGATGGCTGCTGCTCCTGATCCTTATGTTCTGATATTTGGACGTCTCTTAGTTGGCTTGGGCATCGGTATGGCATCTGTTACTGCTCCCATGTATATTGCAGAAGCATCTCCAACAGAAATAAGGGGTGGCCTTGTAAGCACTAATGTGCTTATGATTACTGGTGGACAGTTTCTTTCCTACCTTGTGAATCTTGCTTTCACAGAGGTCAGCTATTTCTTTTCTTGTTTTTCATTTTAGTTTCAGTCTTGATACGACACAAGCTACCATGATTTACATATTAATTAGTAGACCTGGACAAGGGGATTTCAGATTTGTCGTACTTTTGCCATTTTGAAATCAATGTACAATTGATTTAGATCATGTTCTACTATGGAGAAAAAAGTTATACAGAAGTGTTAGAGTAAATATATAATACCATGAAAGTACTAGAGCAGACATTTTAACCTGTAATTTTGCAGTGAATAATACCTGCTAGCTTTTGCTATTTGATGTAAATTCAACAGTCTAAGCTCTCAAGAGGAATGGCTGAAGATACTTTCCTTTTCTCTTTTTTCCCCCTTCTTTTGGGTATTTTTCCTTTTTGAAAGCACACAGCTTTCCATTTTTTAAGTTCTATTTGTAATCTAAGAGCATTTTACGGAAATTGGTACTTTGGTGCTGCAAAATCTGTATTAGTGCAGAATATACACAAGAGTTTTATGCTTTTGGGTATTTGGATTATGTATGTGATAGGCATCATCAGGAATTGAACGCACAGTTTTTCTTTTCCTCTTTCTTTTCTCCCTTTGCACTATATCATCTATTTGACATGATATTGCAAGAGAATATTGTGTTTGCTTCATGAATTATTCATTCTATCTTGGCATGAAAGATTTTCATTGTGCAGCTTTGAGGAGGCAGCATTAAGTTAACTGCGGCTTGCACTAAAGTTTTTGGCAACGATTAACATCACTGATGGAAACTGTTGATTTCCTGCCTATATTAGTTGCAAGGTGGTTCAGTGTCTGACATGTTGCAGTTAATTCCAGACCAAAGTTATTAGTATGATTGATCCCTAGCTCTTCTCTAATTTATACATATTGAATTAAAATGAACTATTCTTACAATAGCATCAGCGTACATACTAGATAGCTTGGCTTGGCTTGTTTTTTTTTTTTCATTGTGCCACATGGTAATGGGTTGAACCATATTATCAACACGGTTTATCATGAGCAACAGCCTGGGCCACGGGTCTTTTGTGTGTTTAAGTTGGTGTACATGTCAAATTTCTAATCCCAGTAGTAGTAACGGTTGGGGCTTGGTAGCCTTCTGCACTAGCAGGACCAATGCTCACTAATAGTCTTGGTCCTAATTGGTCGTGGATAATTTCATACCCTCTATGTGCGTGTTTAGTGGTGGGGGATGTGGGCGTGTATTGTATCATGCCCCGTTTTATAGCTCTATGGGTGCTTTGAGTTCGTCTATAACCCGTAGTGATGTAAAGATATTTTTTGGATCACACCAATATTATCTAGGCCATTTAGTGTTTCTATAAATGAGGAATGAGATGTTACCTTTTCTTTGTTTGGTTTCCATGTTTTAGGATTATTTGTTTGCACTAATGCTTTGCTTATTTGAATATTGAGCAGGTTCCTGGGACATGGCGCTGGATGCTTGGAGTATCTGGTGTGCCTGCTGCCATTCAATTTTCCCTTATGCTGTTTTTGCCCGAGTCACCACGTTGGCTTTACATGAAGGTATAAAATGATTCACTCTTTTATAATCGATTTTGCTGTAATCTGTTTGCTTTATTTTTAGATCAAAGATTGAGATAAACATTGACCAATATTATGCAGAAGGAAAAATCTCAAGCAATAGTCGTGCTTTCGAAAATTTATGATCCTTACCGGTTAGAGGAGGAGATTGATCAGCTTGCTGCTGCATTAGAGGAAGAACGCCAAAGAAAGAATGCTGTCAGATATTCGGATGTATTTAGATCAGAAGAAATCAGACTTGCATTTCTAGCTGGAGCAGGACTTCAGGTAATATGATGAATTCCTTGGAATAGAAATGTCTTTCCATAATTTTTCATCCGTATCTTTACTAATAGTAGCATCAGATTTTGCAATCTGGATCACTTTGGTGTTTCCTTCGTAATCGGTTCTGTTCTTTTGGTGAGAGTTCAGTTGCAGTGGATTTCTCTTTCCGGTCCTTAAAGTTTTGCAGTGTGGATTACCTGTCTTCTCAGGGTCCAAATTCACTGCATTTCCTCAAGAAAATTAAGGGTGAAGTCGCCAGTAAAGAGGGTAAAGTATCGCCAAAATGAAATTGTCGCTCGAGTTTAAAATCATCATTCATTGCAAAAGCTGAACCTTTAGTCATTTCCCCGTTTTAGCCATTTCCCCTTTTTAGTCATTTCCCCTTTTTAGCTGCAAGCCTGACCCTCAACTTCCCTTGGAAAATTCAGGGGATCCGTATCGGTCTTTTCATCAGGGGACTGGAGATATTTCTTTTTAAAGAGATCTTTTTTGCGGCCGATGGTTGTACCCTCTGCTTTGCTTTAAGCATTTCATGTGGAAAAAAAAGCGTTAGAACCAGTGTTCTAACTTTTAGCGTCAAGGGAAGCTCAAGTATGTGATTACACCTACGTGAGACCATTTTTTTGTTGGGGAAGGTAGCAATTATTGCTCCCCCACCCCCTTCTCCAACCTCTAGGTTGAGATCAGGATGGGCCATAGTTTCTCAAATTCTCATTCAAGTCAGAATTTGGCAATAACAGATCTGATTTTGCTGGAGGAATTTATGCGTACTTAGCAAAGGTTTCACTTATCCAAGGGTCTAAGCATAGTGACCAGATCAACGGCCCCACACCAAAGTAGGTGCTCTTGAGATCTTTGGCAGGGTTGTAAAATGCCAAAACACTCCCCCACCTCCAGTATGGGATCTTGGGACATCACAATATCCCTTATCACACTTGGCGAGGATATTAACCTTTGTCACACTTGTTGAAGTCTGAACAATCTCGTCCAAGCTTTCTGGAGTCCGCTTTGATGCCCATATGCAATCATAAAAACAACAGCTTCGCACAAGGATTGTTTTCCTGAGAAGCGTTAGCCATGTGTTCTCGATTGGCAGTGTCTTACAAACGGATTGCACACACTCCAACTTCCACTGTGGGATCTTGGAACATCACAAAATTATGTTGGAAAAGATCTCCGAGGGTCCTTTGGAGTCGTGCTTCAGGGTATGAGCCTCGAGATTAATTTGAGCATCCTGTCCGAGCCTCAAGAATCTTTATACATAGCTGTACCATGTGAGCCTCCAGGGTTTTGCTTTAGGTGCGTTACATTATGTTAATAAACAGCTATTGTTTGTCCAATGAGAATACTGGGGGAAGTTTTGGCATGCTGAGAATAGCTAGTAAATGCTATTGTGGACATGTTGTGTCTTGGACTGCCCCTGTTTCTGTCTTATCAATCTACACCTGATTCTGTTTTGAATAACTCTTGCAAGTTTGACCTTTTTGAATTGTAAATGGTGGTTGTTTGACCACAATGATTGCACAAACCTGTTCAACAACCCGGATATGTGTGGAAAATTAACAGCATCGTAAATATAAGATATGTTTTAAAGATGTCATATATGTAAATTTGTAGCGGTGGATGTCTTTTAATTATATAGATAGATAGATGTGTCTTGATCCATGGACGTTGCATCGTAGAGCACTCTGAATCCATCTTCACAATTGGTGTTTCATTTTATCCATGAAGTTCGATGACCACCCTGTTTCTGTCTCCGACTAGAACTTCAGAAGTAGAGAAGTTTTAAAAGCTCATGGCTTCTGTCTGCTTGGAACTGTTTTTCCTATTCTGGGCTATTTGTCGAAAATGTCCGCTAATATAATTGCAAGTGTCACTGTAGAACTAGAAGAGCTACTCTAGAGTGGGATAAATCTTTTCAATGACTGACAATTCAACTTACTCTGATTGAAATGCAAGATACCTCTCTCTCTAATGCATAGCCGGCCTTCATTTCATCTTCCAAGGGTGGGGACAATTTTATGTTAATACATGAGTCCAAGGCTTCAAAGATTTGCTATGTTTTGGTAAATATTGGGTCAAAGCTCACATTTGTTGATAATGATCCCCCTCCCCAAACACACGTGCGCATGTACGCACGCAAACTCGCACATACACCCTCAGACCCACACGTATGGGCAGACACTTTTGACTTTTTGGTGATTAAGCAGTTCTAAAATTTGCAGGCATTTCAGCAGTTCACTGGTATCAACACAGTTATGTATTACAGCCCGACAATTGTTCAGATGGCGGGCTTCAGTTCCAATCAGTTAGCCCTTCTATTATCCCTCGTTGTTGCGCTGATGAATGCTGCTGGTACAGTTGTTGGGATTTATCTCATTGACCATTTTGGGCGCCGAAAGTTGGCCCTCAGCAGCCTATGTGGGGTAATCGTGTCGCTCGCCCTCCTCTCTGCCGCATTCTTTCTAGAATCGTCCAGTTCTAATGGATTCTACGGTTGGATTGCAGTTTTGGGTTTGGCCCTATATATAGCTTTCTTCTCACCAGGAATGGGGCCTGTGCCATGGACCGTTAACTCCGAAATCTATCCACATTCATACCGAGGAATCTGTGGAGGCATGTCAGCTACAGTGAATTGGGTGTCGAACCTGATAGTAGCCCAGAGTTTTCTCTCGATAGCTGATGCTGTGGGTACCGGAGCAACATTCTTGATCCTGGCTGGCATCGCTGTGCTAGCTTTTGCATTTGTGGCATTGTTTGTTCCAGAGACCAAGGGGTTGACGTTTGAGGAAGTTGAACAGATATGGAGGGAGAAGGCTCGGAGCAGTGGGTATGGCAGTGAAGCATTTCTTGTGGCGGGGGATTTGTCGTAAAGTTTGACCTCTACTTCCCCCCGTTCCTAGCATGTTATCTCATTCATATGCTTAGTATGACATATAGGATTCGACTGCAATTCCTGTTTGAAATAGCAGTAAGTTTCAGGGCTTAGGGAAGTTGTCCTTGGTGACTGAGGCCTGGTTTTTGGAGGTACATGGGCATGCTTCCTTGGTGTATAAAAGCAAGTTATTATATGGAGTTGTGGGTAGATGAGGAGAACTCTTGTGAACTTTTTACTACATGCATTGCGATGAACAAATTAAACTTACTGATTTCGAAGACGAAAAGCAGGACAACTAGAGGCTTTGTCAGTCTTCGGTCTTGTGTCTTCGGCGATGTAATTCTGCAAAGCAAATGTACACATTCTTGTAATGCTATTGGGAATTTATGACTATTCTTATTATTTTAAGTGCCTATCTTGATCTAAGATCTTTTTTCGTACGAAACGGCTTCTTCAGGAGCTTAGGGAAATGGCTCAATGTGAGGTACGGGGCTTATTTTAAGGCTTGAATTTGGCTTCTTTTCTCCATTGGAAGCGAGTCCAAGTAGCTCAACTTGTTGTTTTATAGGTCTAACGGTGGATACCATGGCCATACATCAATGGCGTCACTAAAGAAAGTTTTTTTCATCAGCAGGACCATCAAGTGGTAATGGTTCAGTTACTTGGGGATCATTTGATTATTGCTTTAAGTTAAGCATCGCACGATTGTACCCTTCTAGGAAAGAGTATATATACCGTCCAAAAGATTCAATCAGTCAAATCGAGCCGACCAATCCGATTGATCAAGAACCTAAAAGAATTAATCAATTTAGTTTTGATTTCTTTCCATACCGAGTGTTGGGTTCGGTCTGTGGAGTCTGGTTTTTTTGATATATCATTGTAAACTAATCTCAGTCACTTGTGATTTAACCACTAATACATATAAGTAAATTATACTCTAACTTCAAAAGGAAGGCTCTAAGAACTTGTGATCATGCATATTATGAAGGCCCAATCTTAGGTCAAAACAAGTCCAAAAATGAATATAAGTCCAAACCGGTCAATCCGTCTACACCGATCTCTAAACTGTTAAAACCGAGCAATTCAATTAAGGTTTGTTTTTATTATCAAACTGATTGTGTGGTTCGGTTCCGTATTCATCCTTCAAACCGAACCAGCCGAATCGTGTTCACCCCAAACATGTTCTGTGGAACCCATCGACACGAAGGGTTGATTCAGCGAGGTAAGTAATCTCCTAATATCTCACCTCGCCAAATCAGAAAATGTCTGCTATTTTCGTAAGAATGAAAGTTCTACTATCCTTGTGAAGCACATTTTACATGACAAAATCGCAAGCAAGGCTGCAAGGCATTGATGATGTTCTCATTATTTTATTAAATAAAGGGCTGTGCCACAAGATACTGGATCAACTGACTCAATTGACAGGAGTCATATATAATCATACAACATGTTGGTTGGGCGGGACCACATTAGGTGTAGTAGGCAAGAAGAGATATTTTTTTTAAGGTAATACCATTCCACAATAATCAGCGTGGTGCTGCTTCTTAATAACACTGGCCTACTTTAGAATTAGAGATGTGATAGTAACGGAGTCCTGGGGGAAGTTAAACAATTAGGACATTTCGCCAATCACGAGGTTTCCCATTGTGAGCGGGATGTTCCGCAATTTTGATTATGAAGGCTAACTTTAGAAGTAATGCCACTCAGACGCCTAATGGACGCTTACGAGGATGCTTACAAGGCAATGACTGGGCAAAGTTTCCAGAATATTCTATACTCTTCTTGTACATTAGAGATAGATGTAGAGAAGATTCTAGAATGGTAGAGAACCTTGTAAATAGTTAGAGAATTCTAGAAACGGAATATTATCCGTAAGATCGAATGTATCTCCACCGTCCGTCGAGAGGTGGACTAGTATAAATAGTCAAGGCCTCACTTGGCCAAAGCACACAAGTATTCTTGTACTCAAGCAATACTACAAGCATACATTCTCCCAAACTCTCTCTTGTGTTCTTCTCTTGGTTCTTTTGCTTCTAGCATCGCCCAGCCCGAGTGGAAGGCTGACTTAGCACAAGCAAGGGGCTCACTAGCTAAGTGCCGCACGGTTCGACGTAGCGAGAAAGTTCAGTCCGTGACAGGGAGCTCCGAAACAGTACTTGATTGCGAGCAAGCCAAATGTTCCTTAAGCTACGAGCAATGCATTGGAATGCTGGAGAAAGGCTGACATGATCCGCAATGCTTTAAGGAGCCAATCTACTAAGCTGAAAAGGATACATGTGACAAAAATAACTCAAAATGAGTTGGGGGGCAATGCAATTCCAAATCCACTACCAAAGCAAGAAAGAATCTTTTTAGGAAATCCACAGTTGACTTTTGCAAAAGCTGATAAGCCGCACTCACACTGAATTCGGATATCAGACATCATCCAATGCTTAGTTGTAAAGGATTTAAGATGTGCAATCAATTCAACCAAGAGTTCTGGTACCCACTTACACTCTTGAAACCAAAGGAAAATTTACTGTAATCTAGTGGCAGAAGCCTTGAAGTAAAGATAACGACCATGCTCTGCTAGATGTCGGTCTAGTAGTTTTACAAGCTGAAAAGATTGATGTCGATAGTACTTTCCTAGTAAAACCCGACTGATCATAAGCATGCAACCCCCAATCTAGCAAGGAACGCCTGATTCATCCATTCCATATGGCGAAAATTGAATTCGCCTTTATAAGAAAGTGGTTGACAGAGCCTGCTCCAACTCACTCAATTGGTTTAACTTTGACTTCATTCTTCTTGTTGTTTCAAAGCGTATGCTAGGGTTTGATATGACTTTTTTAAGGTTGTCCTATAATTCAGTTTTGTGACATGTCCTCGTTGGAGGGAGGTGAATATTGCTTACATATTAATGTAGGTCAAAACATGGATTGTACGGATGAGGCTCGGGAATTGCAGTTACATATAATGGTGGGTGTGTCATTCTTCCTCGACTGGTAGAACTAAGCAACCATGACAGTCTCTGGTAAAGGTCTTTCTTGCAACCTGCTTTGCTAGCCTTTATGAACCAGGTCTTGGAGTGGGCTCGTGGCCAAGGTCTCCTTCAAATTGCCTTCAACTTTAACAAATGAAGGTTATGAAATCAGCAGATATGGGTGGAGAATGGTCAGGAAAGTCTGCCTCCAGGTTTGTTTGACTTGAGATTTTTAGCCCGCTCCTTCAACTTTGCAAGCTTAAACTTCTTTCTATGCAGGTTTTAAAGGCAACTTAACAAACTACTGGATTAGCTCCTTATAATGTAGGTGCTCGACCCACTTGGACTCGTGGGTTGAGTTGATGCCTACACTCTAGTTGATATCTTTAACTTGCCTAAGTTATGGAGAGGAAGGAGGGTTGCTTTTCTTTGGTTTTTTTGTATTAGTTCTTTTGCTTGTATGAAAGAGCCTGTGGTGGTTTGTATCTACACTTCATTTTATTATTAATGAAGTTCTTGAAGTTGACTAGAAAAATAGAAAAAGCTACCCTCTGTGCCATACATGAGGAACTTACAAAGATTTGTCACGCTTTAGCTCAGAACGTACAAGATCATTGTAACATGTGGAAATGTTTACTCCTTGATGCCAAGGAAAGTGGGTTCGCAGTAGACGTGGAGGTGCCACAAGGAATGCAGTCCGAGTCAGATATCAAATGCGCTAATGTGGGACACAACAATGGTGGAGCAAGGGCAGAGACCAAGGGCTTCCCAGACAGAGCCTGAGGGTGGCAGTGCTGCGAGGGCGATGGCGTAGAGTGAATACACGACGACAATCATAGTCCGATACTTAGGTCCAGAGTCAGGGTCCTATATGTTTCTCTCTAGAATTTTAAAGTGAGAAAGTGAAATATGTTCTGAAATGTTCAATCGTCCCGAATGAATTCTCAAGACCCCTATTTATGGAGGTTGAGAAGATGATGTCATTAACCGACACGTGGCACTCTTCGGGAGTGACACATCACCGAGGGGTCCACAGCTATCGGTGCTTCACGGACTGTCGAATCGAATATTCACCCGGCCTGCCCCGCACAGCGTCGCTCTGTCTTTCTGGAAAGACTGGCTCCTACAGCATCGGTGTGGCCAGAGAACCCCTTTGATCTAGCCTCCAATCCAAGCCCTTACAGAGTCCCACAGGCCTGACAGTGGTGGGGAAGACCCGACGCCCAACTACCAGGTGAACTAGGCATGATGCCCTCCGAAGACCTGCTCCCGTCTCGGAGTGACCCGAGGGTCATAGTCTCTAAGGGTGCCGACGCAAGCCCCCAGTGCCGGAGCACGTAGGCCAGTCACGAAGACACCCTGGTAGAGATAGTGTCCCGGAGGAGTCGTCTATCCTGCGGGCCGAGGTTGCATCCCGGAGGAGTCATTTACTTGGCAGGCCGAGTTAGCATCCCGGAGGAGCCGTCTACCTAATGGAAGGGGTCTTCGTGCCGGAGCATTTAGAGCTCCCTGGCAGAAATAGTGTCCTAGAGGAGTCGCCTATCCCCGTGGGTGAGTCCTTGTGCCGGAGCACTTGGAGCGCGTCAAGGTAGTATCCCGGAGGAGCCGTCTACCTGGCAGAAGAGGAGTTAAAAAGATCCCTGGCAGAGATAGTGTCCTGGAGGAGTCCCCTATCTCCGTAGATGAGTCCTTGTGCCGGAGCACTCAGAACGGGTCAAGGTAGCGTCCCGGAAGCACTGTTTACCTGACGGGCCGAGGTAGCATCCCGGAGGATCCGTCTACCTGGCAGAAGGGGAGTCTTCATGCCGTAGTACTTAGAGCTTCCTGTCAGAGATAGTGTCCTGGAGGAGTCGACTATCCCCTCAGGATGATGTACATTCTGGAGAGTGGGTCGATGCATGTTCCACGACCAAGGTAAGGTGCACATGGTGTGGTGAATGAGTATGGTACCCGGGGGGCGTGTAACATGATTGTGGTGCATGGTCATGATGAAGTGTGGCAGTACGATGAGTGGGCACTGACGACGAGGGTCGCGGAGACGATGTCTCCTCGATGGGGGTCGCAGAGATAACGTTCAGATGACGGGGGTCGCGAAAATAACATCTGAACGACGAGCGACGGGGGTCGCAGAGATGTCATTTGGACGACGGGCGATAGGGGTCGTGAAGATGAAGCCTGGGCGATGGGGGTCGCGGAGATGATGTTCAGGCGATGGGGATCGCGGAGATGACGTTTGGGATACAGGGGTCATGGAGATGACGTTCGGGCGACAGGCGACGGGAGTCGCGGAGATGATATCCAGGCGACGGGTGATGGGGGTCGTAGAGATGACGTCTGAACGACGGGGTCGAGGAGATGATGTCCAGGAGATAGGTGACGGGCAACGGGGGTCGCGGAGATGATGTCCGGATGATAGGCGATGAGAGTGGCAGAGATGACGTCCCGACGACGAGCAACGGACATCACGAAGTTGATGTACGAACGTCCGTAAACATCGCGAAGGTGCAAAGACTCGAGAAAATAAGTGTGCGCAGAAGGGGATGCCAAAGGCCAAATATTAGGGGAAGGCCAACGCCACCACCCCTGGGGAGGACGAGGCTGACCCTAGGGGGTGGCCAAGGCTAATGGCCAACTCCCATGAAGGAAAGCCAAGGCCACTCCCCCTTTCGATGAACTTCTGGCGCGCCGACAGTAGGTGTTTTGATTGGCAATGACAAATCCAAAAGTTACGTTATGACGAGCATCTTGCCGTAAGTCATACCCACATGATGAACAAGGTGTCAAAGTCACAATGAAGTGTACGAAGCGAACAAAGTACGAAAAGGACTTTGCTTGAAAAGTGAAAAACTGGGGGAAAAGGCCAAGGCCAACCCCCCATGGAGGCCGAGGCAGACCTCATGGCCTAAGGGGAGGCTGAGGCCAACCCCATGGGGTTGGCCAAGGCCTTTGCCCCTTGACCCTGTTGCTCCGATTGCGCCATCAGTCGATGTGAAATGGTCAGAGCGTGATGAGGAGTCGCGCAACAATGAGTTTCTTAGTGACGAAATCACGTAGAAAAAGTGAGAAGTGCACGTGACTTGAGCATGCACGCTTTGACCAGTTGTGAGTGTTGAATATTGACTGTTGCTTTTGCGAACATGTCATGGAAATTGAGACCCAATGGGCCTTTGGGTGCGACCAGAATAGGTTGGGAATACTCCTTAACAAGACTGGAAGGGCTATTCTCATTCAGTCGGTGCTTTCCTCTCTTCTGATTCATTAAATGTCAGTTCCTTGGTTTTTGAGCTAACTCTGCAAAAGCATTAATTAAATTCTGGCAAGGTTACGGTAGATTGATGAATCTGGTCGACCCTCGACTTGTTAGAGTGGCATGGCCTACTTTGTGTTTACCTATGGCCTTCGGTGGCTTCGAGTTTAGGGATACGAAGATGATTAACGAGGCATCACTTGCCAAGAAAGCTTGTATACTAGGCTCTCACCCTAAATGTTTGGTTGGTGTTAGTTCCCGTGGGGAAATATTGCTGGCGTAAGGTGTGGAAACCCCATTTTTGTAGTCATTAATAATAAAATAAATAATGGACTTTATTATTTACTAGAGTACATTATTAAGTTTAGGCCTAGTAATGTGATAGTCCAATTTGGTTTAATCGTTCTAGTCTAGTCTAGTTGCATGTCTAGTCCAGTTTAGTCCAATTCAATCAGTCTAGTCCAATTATATCAGTCCAGTCCAATGTCTAGGCTTTGTCATAATAATAGATTTAGTTTGTCAAGATAATTTTGGAAAATGATCTATGAATTATCTTTGATACAAAGATCAAATCAATCTATTTTATGGTTAGGAAATGATTTATCTCGAATCTGGTACATTTCTTTTACAAAATCATATATAATTATTGAAAATAGAGTCAGATAATGCCTCAAAACTCAAAAAATTAATTTTTTAAATTTATGGGGTGAATCGGCCAATTTTTGGCTAACTGGCTGGTTAATTGAATTTTGACAATCTGCGACTTTATCACTAAGTCTGACTCATTTCTAGTCTCGCAGATTGGCATAGCCAATCTTATAGATTTTGAGACCCGAGCACTATAAAGGGGCCTTAGCCTTCATTTTTAAGGGGTCTGAAACTTTATTCTTTTTAGAGCTTGCATACCATTTCTTCGTGAAGTGATATGCAGTCTCCCTCGAGAATCTTAGTGACTCAAACTCACTCTTAGAAACCCCAAGGGGTGGTGGAGATGGCAAAGGGTCTCAAGGTTTCGAGTTTGAATCCCCATACTGACAGGGCCATATACAATTGCAGTTCTCACATTCAAAAAAAAAAAAAACTCACTCTTGTAAAGTTCTTTATAAGAGTGAGTTTGAGTGGCTAAGGGTGAGTTTGGGTGGCGGGTGCCTAACACTTTCCCGTTGCGTAACTTAGTCCCTAATACCTCCTCGTTGCGTAACTTAGTCCCTAATACCTCCTCGTTGCGTAACTTAGTCCTCGAACCCTTCTCTTGGTTTCGATAGTCTAATAGTCATTTGGACACTTTTTGAGTCATTTAAGTTTTTCTTATTTTTCTTCTAATCAACTAAGAATGTTACTCCATAAAATTCACTTTTCTAGGGGATTTTTCAGAGGCGGTTCGTCACAGTGGCGATTCCACTGGGGATAAAAACAACTAAGAGGATTAGACTTGAAAAGTTTTCTTGATTTTTGGCTTTGCTGTATTTTGTGGCGTGTACAATATGATATAATTTTGGTACTTGTGCTTTTTATTTCCATGCCCTCACACACGTACATGTCTTGCCTGACCCACCAACTCGAGGTATAAGTAAGCCAATTCGAGTTTTCAATTATAACACATACTGACTGACCGTCTCCTTAGGAGGGCGAAACCGACTTGTTAGTCAGAGTCTCCCCCCTTCTTCTTTTTTTTTTGCGAGATTACTTGTTAGCTTATAGCATAGTGGTTGGTTTCCTTACCAATATGTCATAGGCCAGAATAGGTATTCTCCAAGAAAATGGTAGAACAGTGAATGGTCCAGAAGTGTGGTTTTTCTTTCAATGTCGATATAAGGTCACTCCTTCGGCTCAACTTGTACCATATACCTCATGCCCATAACTCAGGTAATTAATAATGGGCGATCACCAGTACGTGTACAAGCTGTTTAATATACCAAGAAACTAGGAGGTCCTTTTAGTACAAGGCCTTGGAGCTGATGGTACAATCAAAAGTTCGACTCGCAACCTAAAGGTTCAAGGATTTCAACCATTGCCCTCGAGTTGGTGGGTTAGGGACAGACGTGCGCTTGTGTGTGGCACAGAAATAGAAGCACAAGTACTAGTTATATCACATTTTACATGTTATAAAATACAAAACAAATACAAAAAGGCCAAAAAGCAATAAAAATGTTTCAAGTCTAGGCCTCTTAGTTTTTAGTTCCTGGCGGAGTCGTCACTATAGCGAACCGCCTCGAAAAAATCCCCTAAAGGATTTTAGGAGTCGCCATCTTTTAAAATATACGAAAATAAGAAAACACAAAAATGACTTAGTTAATCTACTAAAAAGAGAAAATTTGAGTTTAGGGACTAAGGTATACGACGGGAAGGTGTTAGACACGTGTCATACCATCTTGGTCTCTACTTCATTCCTATGATTTTTGGCCTTTATAACACATAACACATAATATATGTAATAAAGCATTTAACCCTGAGTTTATTTTCTATATTATTGGCTTGAAGTCAAAATCAGGGGTCCAATGGTCTATGTATACAGTTAGACAGACCAAAATCAAAACCATAGTAGTTCAATTGGACCTTATGGGAGACAACATACATTTCAGCCTTAGAAATGAAAACAACTCTTTTTATGATTTTTGTAATAAAAATGAAATGTGATAGCGAGAGATGGGAACAACATTAGATAAATGAACTAGACCAAAAAGCTACATAAATATACATCTAGAGTCCGCTTGTCTTGATGATTCAGGAACACTCTCTGATTGATCCAGGATGGAAGAGAGTAAGAACTCTCTTTTGAAGTGACTATGAAGGGCTAATTTCTTCTAAGAGATGATATACCACTTCAAAGATAATGGTATAAATGTTTTAGGGAGAAAAAGCTGATATTAAACTGAGACCCCTGAAAATGTAGGCCAATGGGCCTATTTGTAGAGCTCTGGTGTACCAAAAATGATAAGGATGGCAATATGATGATAAGACATAGTATTTGATAAAAATGACAGTTTTACAAAACAAACCGGTCAGTGCACCCCATAATTTATAATAATTGTTTTTCAAATTCAAGACATTATCTGACTCTAATTCAATAATTATCTCTGGTTTACTAGATACGATATAATAAATTCATAATTTATCTTTATGAGTAATTTATTTAATCTCTTGCATCAAGGATAAATCACAAAATAACTCCACAAATTAAATCATAATATGGACATTTAGACTATACATACATAATTGGACTGGATTGAGCCCATTAACTGATTACATGACTGGACTGAACTGCTAAGCTACTGGACTACTGGATTAGACCTGACAATTGGACTAGACAAATCGATTGGACAACTGGACCTATGAACTTGACAAATTAGATTGGACTGGACCAAATAAAATTAATTAAGTTATATTACTAGGCCTGGACTTCATAATAAATTTTAATTAATAATAAAGCCCAATTACTAAAGTCTAAAAAAATGAGGTATCTATAATAGTATTTAGCGAACACCGGGATGTACATGAATTACGGATTCAAAAGCTACAACATTCCTATGGCCCTTTAACCCCGCTGCCTAACTTTATGTCCACTTCTATCTACCTCTTCTGCTGCTCCATATCTGTAGGTGTGCATGTGAAGGGTTTAGAAAGGTCTGTTATCAGTACCACGACACTTGTATGCATGTTATTTTGCTAATTCTTCTGGTTTTACTTAATTAGCTGATAGATAATACTCGCAAGTTATTATACTCTGCCAAACCTGAGGATATCATGGCTAATTGTGGCCTTTTTGCATTCGGTACAAATTGCTCCAGGCAATGAGTGTTTTTTTTATTTTTTTTTATTTTGGCACACTATCCTGGTCAAGAAAGGATTTTTGTGCACCAAAAGTTGTTTGGCTATATGCAGGATGGTGCTTCCCCTCTGTTAATAAATTGGGTCAGTGGACCTATTATTCGCCCACTAACAGATAATGTGTATTTGTTAGTCTGGATAATTACAATTATTTAGAGGATATTTATCTCCTAAGTATTTGAGATAAATACAATATTTATCTCATAAGTGTTTGAGATAAATACATCTTTATCTCCTAAGTGTTTGAGGTAAAGTCTGTCTCTAAATACTATCTCTATATAAAGGCTAGAGATATCCCATGAAATCATAAGTCACAACAATAAATGACAGACAATAAGTCACAAGACAATTCCTCTCTCTATAGCACTCTCTCTAGAGCAATCACCAAGCTCTAGGATTTGGTTCGTGGATGAAGAACTCGACTTTAGTAGCCGTTTTAGTACTTGCCATAAAGATCAAACGTGTTGGAGGCTCGTAACAATAAGGATCCTTAGTCAAAATTTTTGGGAACTTCGTAAGGTATATTTCCGAACCCACTACGTGTTACATGGTAGCGCATTTAATCGTTTCAACATTAATATCAGAGCATGATTACTTGTTGATTCGCCTTATCATGCAAGAATAAATTATATGCATGTTGCAATTTGTTTCCGATATATATATATATATATATATATATATATATATATATATATATATATATATATATAGACCCATCAAGAAAAATTCAAAATTTTTTGAGCATGTTATTCTAAAAAATAATTATATGTTTTCTGTTTTCCTATGGTTAAGGATGAACTTCATAAAATTTCGTGATTATTGGATGCATGATTTATGAGAAATCACGATTTTATTTTTCAAGAAAACTGTGATTTTTTTCAAGTTTTGGGACTCAAATTCAGAGCATGATATTCTTTTTTTTTTTTTTATCATGATCGATTAGTACATAAATAATCTATGTTGCATGAGCTTTCCAACGATATATGATACTCATTATTTGGCTTAAAAGCGAGAGAGATATGACCTTCGAAAGTTAGTATTACGGTATGGCAGCCGCTGAAAAGTTAGGATTTTTTTAAAGGAAGAAGATGAATAGTAGACCACCCGCTTTAGCCAAGTTGCAGACGTGCGCCACACGCGCGAGAAGCTGCGCCGCCATGAGCCAGCCAAGGCTGGGCTACATGCGCCGCACACGCCAAGCCATCTGTCCACGCGCTCCCACGCTCCTCAAGCCGAGCTGCATACACACGCTTTACTCGCACGTGTGTGGTACACGTGCCTGCTCTAGACTGCCCAGATTCTGTCCCACCTACACAGTGGCGTGTGTAGCGCATGAAGGCTATTTTCGGCCGGTTCTGATCCCACCGTCAGCACGTGAAGCTTGGTATTGGCTTCTGAATGTTTTTTGTGGTGCAAATTTACTTTTATCCCCTCTATGTGTGTTCTATTTAATTTTCAAACGATTTTTTCTATAAAAAATTAGCTTTCAAAATTTGAATTATACACAAAATTTTTTTCCTTTAAATCCAGAGGGTATGTTAAGGTTGAATTTACTATTTTTCATCTTCTAAAAATTAATCTCTCATTTTTTAGTATTTTTTGTGGTACTTTTGTAGTCCAAAAAAATACGAATAATGCGTAAATATTAAATATTTTTTTTTTACACTTTGTGGGCAAAAATAAATATTTTGGTGAGTTATATGATATAGATAAGTTATGTTTTACATGCCTGCCTTGATTAGAGTTATGGTTGAAAAAATATTTTTGTTAAGGTATATTTGTTGGGTTTTTGGTAAGCCCACATTTTTTTTAAACCAAAATTTTTAAGAAAGCCAATAGGACTCAATAGAGTCCTTGCACACTTTGTTGTATGGTACAACTTTTATATTGTTTTAAATTATCATATGGATGATTTATCACAT
The DNA here is from genome assembly GCA_033070095.1 of Escallonia herrerae. NCBI lineage: Eukaryota > Viridiplantae > Streptophyta > Magnoliopsida > Escalloniales > Escalloniaceae > Escallonia > Escallonia herrerae. The sequence continues at coordinate 253,331 of JAVXUP010001190.1, forward strand.
TGTGGCTTATTTGATGATGAAATTTATTGCAAAAAATTATTTGAAAAATATTTTTCCCAACTCACATACATGGGAGATAATTACAAGCTTAGCAAAATTTCGATTTCATGATGTGAGGAAGGATTATGTTTTTCATTTGAATTTTTTGAAATAAATAGAAGGATGTATAATTAATGTCTTTTTTCCTTGCGTAATCTAATGTAGTGAATATAATGGCCACCAAGAATGTCATAGCTGATCTCATTAAGAGTGAGAAACTTAACGGAGATATAAAATTCATGCTGAACGAACAAGAGCTCGAGGAGCACTTGACCAAAGAGATGGTCGCGCCAACTGAGGTGCAACCCCTAAGAGACCACACTGCCTACCAGAACTGGAATCAGAAAGATTGTAGTGCGCGCTACACCTTGTTGAGCAGCTTGCAAAATGATCTAATCGAGCAGTATGATGAACTTCCAACTTGCAAAGCTTTATGGGATCAGTCAAGTTCTCTTTTGGTGGAACCTCAACTACGCGGCTTCGTAGCCTTGTGATCAAATTTGAGGAGTACCTAAGCATACCATGAGTGAGCATTTAAGGGTGATGTCCAATGTGATTGGTAAGCTGAGGGATGCTGGACATGCGCTCACAGATGAGCAGCAAGTCAGAGCTATCATAAGGTCCCTTCCTGCCTCATAGGCCAATATGAAACATATATTGACCCATAGTGAAAACATCAAGAACTTTTCTGATGTTTCACAGCATGTCATCCTTGAGGCTGAGACTCGAGATGCTGACAAGGCCCTTACTTATGTTGCCCAAGATGGATCGCACAATGCAAATGGCAAGCGCGGAAGACAAAGTAAGAAAGGCAAGAAAAGCGAGGCTAGCACTTCTGCTCCAAAGGAAGGGAATATGAAGAAATGCAAGAGAGGAAAACGTGGTGGGAAAAAGGATCTGTCTAAAGTTAAATGCACCAACTGTCAACAGAAAGGACACTTCCCTCGTGATTGCACTGAGCCAAAGAAGGTACTTTCTGAATCTCTCTCTCAGTTCTATGTTTCCTCACATGTGATGGTTGCTCATTCCGAACATGTGTGGTTTGTGAATATAGGTACAACAAAACATGTAGCACATGATCGAGAGGGGTTTGTAGATTACCACCTGATACCAGTGGGAAGCAAACATATCTTCATGGGAAACAATAGCTCCGAGGAGGTGCTAGGGGTTAGTTCTTACCAGCTCAAGTTGCGCACTGGGAACACATTGATTCTTGAGGATGTGCAATATGCACCCATGTTCGGCTTAATCTACTTTCAGTTGCTGCTTTATTAGATAGTGGTTTTTCCTTTAATTTTAGGGGTAATAAGTTGAACATCTTTTTGGATGATGTTTTGTTCGGACATGATTTTCGCATGGATAGTCTTTTTCAATAGGATTTAATTGATTATCAATCCTCTTATTCTTATGTTATGAATGATAATATTGTGAATGATTCAACCACCTGACATGTAAGGCTGGGTCACATAGGCCAAGATAGAATAACTCGTTTGGCTAGAGAAGGCCTTTTGGCCCCACTAGCAAAAGTCAATCCACAAACACGTGAGGCTTGTTTGGCCGGTAAAGCATGCAGGAAGCCTTTTGGAAAGGCTATGAGAGCAACTCAGCCACTTAAGCTAGTTCACTCTGACATATTGGACCTATGAGTATAAAGGCATGCCATGACACCTCCTATTTCCTTACACTGATAGACGATTATACGCGATATGGTTATGTGTATCTGATATCTCACCGCTATGAAGCTTTGGTTTCAAAAGCTTTGTAGTAGAGGTTGAGAATCAGAAAGAGAAGAGTTTAAAAACTCTTCACATTGACCGGGGACACGAATATTTTTCAGATCACTTCAAGAAGTTTTGTGAGGAAAAAGGGATACGCAGGCAACTTACTATTCCTAATACTCCACAACAAAATGGTGTTGCGGAAAGAAGGAATAGAAAATTGTTAGACATGGTTAGGTCTATGATGGCGTAAGCAAACCTTCCAATATCTTTTTAGGGGATGCTCTTTTGACTACAGCCTATATACTTAATCCTGTGCCTTCACAATCAGTCAAATCCACCCCTTATGAGCTTCGGAATGGCCAAAAGCCAAATTTGGATAACTTGCGCCCATGGGCTCAGCAGGTTATGTTCACAGTACTTCTCATAAGTATAGGAAATTAGGGCCTAGAGCAAAGAAGAACATCTTTTAAGGCATTTTAAAAACTCTAAAGGCTATGTGATGTACGGTGAACATCTAAATAGTGGAAGGACTGAAATAGAGTCTCGTGATGTCAATTTCATAGAGAGTGATTTTTCTAGCATTGGAGTCACGAGTAAGAATCTTGACCTCTATGAGTTAGAGGAGGTTGAAGCCATTTTACCATATCCAAGCGAAGGTGGGGAATTGGTTCCTCACTCGGTTGTCGCTAAAGATAGTATAAGTGACCCTCAACCTAGTGGGAGCATCCCAGATAGTGGGAGCACACCACCACGATCATCAGGCCAACAAGATTCTCAACTACATAGAGGGTGCATGAGGAAGAGTTCCACGTCGTCGTTTTGAGATTGATAGAGAAATTCTTATGTGCACTCCAACTGATGAAGATGAGCCCACTTCTGTGGAAGAAGTCTTATGTGTGCTAGTAATGAGTGGATGGTTGCAATGAAAGATGAGTTGAGCACCATGGAGAAGAATCAGGTTTGAGAGTTGGTTGGCCTTTCGCCAGGGCGCAAGACTGTTGGAAACAAATGGGTTTTAAAAGTCAATGGTAAGGCAGATGGGTCAATTGACAAGTATAAGGCACGTCTTGTGGCGAAAGGCTATACCCAACAGTAGGGTGTGGACTATGAAGACACATTCTCTCCAGTGGTGAGATTTGCTTCAATTCACCTGATCCTAGCTATTGTCGCCCAGCAGGATTTAGAACTTTTTTATATGGATGTTAAGACTGCGTTTCTCAATGGGGAACTAGACGAAGAGATTTATATGGCTCAAACTGAGGGTTTTGAAGTCAATGGACATGAGCGAAAATTTTGCAAGCTCAAACGTTCTATATATGGTCTCAAACAATCGTCTAGGCAGTGGTACTTTAGGTTTCATCATGCCATTACCTCTATAGGTTTTGAAATGATTGAACAAGACCATTGCGTTTACGTAAAATGATCCAAGAAAAGTATTCTGATCCTTTCTTTGTATGTGGATGACATTCTTTTAGCTCGGAATGACATGAGTTCCATTGTCGCCACTAAGCAGTGGTTGTCCTCAACTTTTGAGATGAAGGACATGGGAGAAGCTAATTATGTGCTCGGGGTTAAAATCATACGTGATTGTCCAAAGAGACTTCTCGGTTTGTCTCAAGAGACATACATCAAGAAGGTCATTGAACGATTCCGTATGCATAACTCAAAACCCATAGACACTCCAATGGACAAGGCGTGTACTTTAACAACAGACCAATGCCCAAAGAATGATGAGGAAAAGAATCGGATGTCCAAAGTGCCTTACGCGGCTGCAGTAGGGAGTCTGATGTACGCTATGTTGTGTACGCGTCCAGACATCTGCTATGCCGTTGGAATGGTGAGTCGTTATCAGAGTAATCCTGGACCCGCTCATTGGAATGCAGTGAAGAGGATTCTTCGATACCTACGTGGAACCGCTGATCTCGTCCTGTGTTATCATGGTGGAGACTTGAGACTGAGAGGATACAGAGATGCTGATTGGGGCGCTGATAGAGATGAGCACAGATTCACTTCAGGTAGAGCTATCTCTTGGTACAGCAAGAAAAAGTCTTGCATCGCCCTATCCACGATGGAGTCAGAGTATGTTGCTTGTTCAGCAGCAGTCTAGGAAGCTGTTTGGTTGAGGTCATTCATATAGGCTCTAGGGGTTACAACTCATGCAGATGAGGCTGTCACTGTTCACTGTGAAAATACAGCTGCCCTAGATTTTGTAAAGGATCCCAAATATCATGGAAAGGCCAAACACATAGGCCTTCGTTATCACTTCATTAGAACTTTAGTTGCGCAAGGAGAGGTGACCATGAAGCATATACCTACTGGCAGAATGGTGGCTGATCCTTTGACCAAGCCCATTGCTAGAGATGTTTTCCTTTCTCACATTAGGAGTATGGGACTACGTAGGGTTTGATATGTTTATGGCATCTTATGTACTTGACATTATTTATTATATTAAATTTTCATTCCTTGATTTGAGTTTATTTTGGAATGAATGGATAATCTTTGTGATTACATATACATCCTTATTGAGAGTGTCACCAGGCTTACACTGGGTAATTCACCTTGGCGCTAAGATAGCGAGCAAGATGAGACATAATTGTCTTAGGCGCCAAGAGGGCGAATAAGATGATACAGCTTGTAAAGCAAACATGTCGCCTTAGTTGGAGCTAAGATGAGACCTAAAAAGGTAGGTCGATCATAGAGTATCTCCACAACTCTATGTAGCCTGTTTACAGCCGAATGTGAGATTTCAGGAGGCACTATGAGAGTGACTGGGCTGAAAAACTCAGGTTAGGCGCTTGTACAATGACTAGACTTAGATTCGTATGGCGTATTTTACATTTATGTGACACGCCCTTGCGGGTTACGCCATAGCATGCAAATCATACTGCATGTGCTAAATGCAGACCGACAGTGGGAGTGATGAATGAATCCCTGCTTCGTCACTGTGTGAGCCACTTGGATCGAAATTTTTTTGATCCTATGTGGTACCCTTTTCACCTTAGACTATGTCATGAAGAGGATACTCAATGTCGCTACTTTAGCATGTACCCTTGGATCATGGATGATGCGGTCTCGCGGGGCATGTCTAGGAAAGCGGTTGGGTCTAATTGGAATGACATGAGGGCTTTGGGAAGAAAGTTCAATATTACACCATGTTGTGTGATTCATAGCCCGGGCGACTTTGTCGATTTTCGTTTCGATATGAGTCATGAATACATAACATATGAGAGGTTTAACACTGCTCATTATGAGGGATTTGAGAGTGTTTAATCTGGTGTAGTTGAACTATCTGGGGTACATACGAGATTTTTTGGAGTGATGTATTGTGTTAGTTTGGTGATAACTTAATACAATACTCCTCAACTGGACATCCTTTCTCGTAGGTCGCACGTTCCATTTCCTGTATGAGGAGATGAGTGGACAAGAGATACGGAGGGACTGCACGATTTATTTGCCCTGTGTGTGGGCGAGTGGGAGCTGTTAATAAATTGGGTCAGTGGACCCATTATCCGCCCACTAACAGATAATGTGTATTTGTTAGTCTGGATAATTACAGTTATTTAGAGGATATTTATCTCCTAAGTGTTTGAGATAAATATAATATTTATCTCATAGGTGTTTGAAATAAATATATCTTTATCTCTTAAGCATTTGATGTAAAGTCTGTCTCTAAATACTATCTCTATATAAATAAAGGTTAGAAATATCCCATGAAATTATAAGTCACAACAATAAGTGACAGATAATAAGTCACAAGACAATCCCTTTCTCTAGAGTAATCACCAAATTCTAGGATTTGGTTCATGGACGAAAAACTCGACTCTAGTAGCCGTTTTCGTACCTGCTATAAAGATCAAGCGTGTTGGAAGCTCGTAACAATAAGGATCATTCGTCGAAATGTTGGAAGCTCGTAACAATAAGGATCATTCGTCGAAATTTTTAAAAATTTCGCAAGGTATATTTCCAAATCCACTATGTATTACGTGGTAGCGCATTTAATCGTTTCAACACCCCCCATGCTCTTAGCTGGTTCCTGGGCTCTTTTCCTCGTTTTCCTTGTTAAGCTTGCAGCTTCTTCTGTGTTTTATCATTGGTTTTGAGGCTTTTTGTTTTGTATAACCTACCTGATGGAGATGTCACTGTGAGCGTTGTTTTGGCTTTTTATGCCCTCCATGGCTCTGCTGTATTTTGACTACTCGTAGTCTTTCGCCTATTTATATGTTTCAACTCCTACAGCAAAAAAGAGAAGTGTTGCATTTGCTATGTAGGTATGATAGTCCATTGACATGCTAACGATAACACGGTGAGGTGCTCACGCATAGAATGTAGGTGAGTGTAATTTTAAAAGTTATCAGGATAGTGCAGTAAAATTAAACATCAATAAATAAAAATTATAGTTTTATTATGGTCTAAAATAATGACTGTAAATAGTGTTGCACTAGGCGTAATTAACCCTAAAGATTATTGATAGTAGGTTCAAATATTGTACGATCCTACCCTTGAATTTGATATAATGGATGCAGTTCCAATGAGTTTCGAGCCTTCATACTTCTTTTTTGGTAAACTAAGGAGAATATATAATATTAAAAGGCTTATATCTTTCACAAAATAAAAAGTAAATGATATATCAAGAGACACCTAATTAAGTATATGCATAATAAAACAAAAGAAGCAAAGATACTCTGATTAAATTAGACTTTGTCAAGTTAAACAAGAGGGACCAAGAAAACAATCATTGAATTGGTGCAACACCTGGACGGGAGGTATCTTTTACTTGGCAATCACAAGGAAAAACAAGAGCCAGATATACTGGCAAGCAGTAGGAGTAGGAGTATTATATATTGTGAGAAATCTGCTGCTCAATGATTAGTCAAGGACTCAAGAAGGATATTGTCTTCAAAGGAACTCTCTACAAGCTACAAAAAGGAGTCCCTCCGCAAGAGGTGGCCACAAGAACCAAAGGCGGGCTGTGACTGCCTCAAGAGCATTTGCGGAGCATGTGAACCAAAGCCCCAACAGCACTACAAGTTTTGTCTCAACTCGATCAAGCGTATGACCACACACTGCCATTTCGATCAAACACCTGACCACCTAAACTACCTTCAAATGCTGCCGCCCCAACACTCAAACCACTAACCTACTTAACAAATCACCCCAACACACCAGATGTGTTTGAATTTCATATTTACCCACCAATCAAACCACCAACCGATGATCAAATTCGAAACCATCTCCAAGCCATCTGAAGAGTAATCCGTCCGAGGGAAAAACCGAACCCCAAAAATCTAAAAGAAGTACCATGCCACCACCGGCCGATGGAAACCAGCGGTGTCGACGGAAACAAGGACTATGGGGGAAAGAAGTAGTTGTGCGGGGAAGAGGGGAATTAGGGCGTGCGGCCCTCGTTGCTTTTTATTGTAATGCACATTTTGCGTTTCTATGAGCATATTTATGATTAGCATTGACTCGCATTTAACTAGTGTTTGGTAATAAGCAGCGTGATTACCACGTCTGTATTGCGTAAACGACTTGCAAGGATTAACATGATCATATATTTTTCTCTTACTTGAACGTGTTTATAATTAGCTGATCTTAAAATAAAATAACTATAATATTAGCCAACATATGATGGTATAAGAAAGGAAAACTTGATCCCTACTATGTTAAGCAAACCCTCTTTCTTAAGAGGAAGGAGGGGAAACATGATTACTAATATGTTCAAGAAACTCGCATTTACACACACACTCGTACATTTTCAAAGCTACCAAATCTATATGATTGATTAGCTTTGCAGAATAACATATTTAGCTTTAGCACTTTATTAGTATAGTAATTTACTTTTGATACGATATACTCAAATTTGGCAAGTTGAATGCCACTCAACTGAGTCTTATAGCTAGAAGCATTATTCTCAAAGATTCTCGGATCAAAGCTTCCTTTTTTTCTCCTTCTTCTTATGCTTGAATGGAGGTTTTCAGAACTCGCATGACTGCTTAAACTTTTATGATTTAGAGGGTGTTTGGAATTGATTTTAGAATGACCAAACCTGATTAAATTCAGATTAAATCAAATTTGAAGTGTTTGTCCAATTTTTTTTTTCTAAAATTAAATCTGTTCAGATATCTTCAAAATTGATTAAATTCATAATTCTCATTCTTGGATTTTGATTTAATCAGTTTTAGAGAATCAGATTTGACCAATAAGATTATCAATATATCCTCACATATAAACAGACATTAAATACTTCCTTTCAATTTGAATACATTATATGATAACTTTGTCAAGCCTAACCTAATTTAATCCCTTTTTATCCAAACACCTCTTAGGCGTTCGCAACTCGCATGACTGATTAATCTTTATGAGATTGCTCAATTAACAATCATGATTACATTTTGGACAAAGCCATCAAGCGGCCATTCTGGTTGTTATTTTGTGTTTTCATAGTACTAATAATATCTATCCATAAAGATATAAATAATAAAAAAGCAAACCCTACTTATCTAGAAGCTCAACCCCCCCCCCCCCCCCCCCCAACAACCCTTTTCTAGAAGTTTCTTCCGCCCAAATGACTTTTCTTGCAATTACTAAGTGTTGTTTTCAAATTGAAGTAGACTCGGAAGTTTAAATTATTTGGATACAAGTTTTAGTTTGTCCAAGGGAAAGTAAGCGGTCAATATTGGTAAGCTTCTCTAAATGATCACTAAAATGGCAGTGTTAGACTAAGAATCAACGTGTCTCGGTTCCATTGGCTTAGCAAGAACAATTTGCTACTCGAATAATAAAGAACTACTGGACTTTTACTTAAGACTTGCATCTTTTCGTTTTGCACACGTCTTTATAGCTACACATTTAAATTTACGTATAGTAACACTTATTATACCATCAAAAAATAATCACTATCATTTTCACGAACTGTACACGTACGCGATCAAGGATATATACTAAATAAAATTATTTTTCAACGTCAAAATTTTGTAGTCGAAATATCAACGGCAACGAAATCAAATAGTCAAGTAGGGGATCACACATATTTTTAAAGTATTTACATAAGTACTTTAGACTAGAGAAATATTGCCAAAGCGATAGGCATCGCTTCCCCATAGCAATGCGTATCTCGAGGTAGTAGTACCTTTCGTTCGAGTCACAGCACATTACTTTATTAAAACGATAGGTTCTTTGGGATTAGAAGTTGCCTCTTTTTTAAAATATTTTTCTTATATATATGGGATTTTTAAACAAGGATTTGGTCCTCTGAACTCTCTGCTCTATGATAACAGTAGAAATACTGTATTTGGTGTATTATATTTTGGCTGGCACATCATATAGTAGAGCAGGCTGAGAAGATATTTCAGCAAGTGGGAAATCAAAGAGATATGCTATCGAAATTGATCTGGTTGACAAGGGAATCATTATTAATATAATAATAATAATTATAACATGAGGCCTGAGTTTAAGCAAGGAAATTAATACTGCAATAGCGACACAGATCTTGGCAAGTTGATGGTGGCTCTAAGGGTACAGGATCAGCAAGTTGGGGAATTATTCCCAAATATTCCGGATTATACCTTTCTTTACTTAGAAGCTTACAATTATCGGTAGGCCAACTAAGCAGATCTAAATCAATCTGGTGGCAATTTGCCTGGATCCACAGTTTACGCGATTCCCTCTCGTTTTCTAGGTAGAAAAGTTGTGCATTTTTTTTTTATATTTGTTGTAAAATCTTACCACCTCGTAGTCTGGAATCTCGAAAAAGGTGTATTTATTGAAAAAGGTGAATGTTACCATAAGCTCACGACTTTCTTACTAAATAAATAAATTAGAGGTAAAGACGTCAATTTGTCTTCTTATTTTACTCCGCGTTTGATTTAGAAGAGAGTACTAGAGGTAGAAGAGATTCAGGATTTGTGAGAAAAGGGCTCTAATCTTCAAGTTTTATAGTACTCACCAACTAAGTTGCAAACAATTATATTTCAAAAGTTACTTCTACAATCGCTGCGCTCAAGCCATATACCCGTCACGCTGCCCTAATCGCATTTAATATACATATGTAAGAGGAAATGCTAATTACTTCATTCTTTTTTCTCTTGATTGTTGTGAAATTTCCTACCGCCCAAGCAGTAAGATATACTCCAAAATTACGTATGGCTGCCTATGCTGTGAACTCCAAAACTTCATACGTTGTACATTGATGAAGGCAAGAAACCGAGCAAGTTTCAATGAAGAAAACCCAAAACCTGGCTAAATTATGATAACTACAAAATGGTTTTGCAGGATTGGAGGAAGGCTGAGGATATTGTAAAAAAAGATATAGCCAACCGTAATAAGCAGGGGATAAATATAAATAATCCTAATAATGTTTCTTCATATGCAGCTCAACTGGGCTCAAAGCATCAACCAAGTTTGAATAGGGGGAGTCGTAGAAGTGTCAACAGATGGAGCCTGAAACAAGACCACTAAGGTAGCGGGATTGGCTTAGCAATCAAGCAACGCCACCGTCTAATGAGCTTTACCATAAGATAGCGTGCTGGCAGTGCGGGACAAGCAGAAACTATGGGAATTCGAGAAGCATTAAGATGCGCAGGCACTCAAGACTGTTCTCAAGAGAAGCTGACAATTGATTGTTTGGAACTCACCAAAAAATCGACCTTGGCTAAGGAATGGAAATGAGCATTGTATTCTCTTATCACGTACATTAAGAGTGTTTGGATGAGTAATTTTCAAGTATCTTATATTTCAAAATTCATTCATTTTAAAATTGGTTAATTTACAAATTTAGGCTATGCTTGGTAACGTTTATTTTTTCAATTTTGAAAAAATAAACGCTTTTGACATACTATTTTTGTTTTTTAATTTTGAAAACCAGTTTTAAAAACAAGACTGTTTTTTTAAAAAAACTCTCAGTTAGGAGTTTTGATTTTTATTTTAAAACCACCACCACAGCCACCGCCCACAGCCGTCGATGACCGCCAACCACCGCAAATCACCACCAAAGAAAAACTCAAAATAAAAACGGGTAATCAAACACCCAAAAGATATAATTCAAAATAAAAATTGAGTAATCAAACATCCATTTATTTGAAAGCAGAAAATCAAAACTCGATGTGATTTCAAACTTTGGACAACTTCATTGATTGAGTATTTTATATGTGGATTTACATTTGAAAATTTGAACCTAGATAATTTGATGGTGTATATTTACAAACTAATGATAGAGAGTTTCCTTTTTTTATCGAAGAAGTTACACTCTCGACACTCTTTTTGTGTAAGGAATTTGACAAATAACTAGTCTCGACTAGTTATTTCTAGAGGCGATTTTAATACACTAAATTTTCTTTTCAAATCCTTTCTAAAATTTAGAAAATTCATCTTATCAGTATCTAAATAATTTTTTTATATAATGTATTTCAAAATTTTCTGTAAATGTGAAATCTCCAGTTCAATTATCTCATCCAAACACATTCTAAGAAATTGCAGGAAGTATATTTTACTTTTGCAATATCAGGCATGTGCTCAGAAAACAAGTAATAGAAACACCTGAACTAGCTAGCGACGAAGGATAGGTTGTTTCAAAAGAAGAAGGAAGGGGAAGGCAAAAAAAAAAAAAGTAATCTCTTAGCTGGATCCCTTTGCAAGCAAAGCAAATTCTCGTAATTTCACGCTCCATTTTCAACTATAGAGCATCCATAGTTGGTCAAAGTTATTATAGGTTTTGTCAAAGCATTCGGAATATGAGTTTCGAATAGTCGTATATCCGGCTTAGGGGCAGGATCTTTTGAAAGTTAATGAAAAATTCAAAAGTAATCACAAACGTGATTCTTACCAAAGCAATAAACATTTTCTTAACTACTATATTAACTATAAGCTCAAAATTTTTGCAGCAATGAGTAAACATATTGAATTGTAATCACATAATAAAACTACTCTAAAGGCCTTAAAAAAAGTATGAAGAAGGAGATCTCGAAGTTGATCTGTTGAGAAAACCATCAGCAAAATTCGACTATTACGTCATTTACCCTAAAAAGAAGGAGGATGGTTCTTTATCATTTACAAACCCTATCCTAGTAGCAAAAGAGCATGGTTGGGACTACCAACCCGCAAGCCCTAAAACAGGATGAAACAAAACTAAGCATTCAAAATCGATGCGTAAGTTTTGGAATAAAGAGAGTAAGGCTGAAATCTCGACAGCAAGGCGCCCTAAACAAATAGGTAAGGAAAATAATAAAAAAATTATTATCCTAACAACAAGGATCTAAGAAAAAGAAGGCAATTGAGAGAGATGAAAAATCTTCAAAATAGAATATTACCATACCAGTAATAATAAAACTAAATCGTTTTATGATCTCTGTGTGTGTGTGTATATATATGAATCTACTATTAAAATCAATATATATATATATAGGGAGCCGATCTCTGTCGACCGGTTGGAAAATACTTATTTCTCTACTAAACCGCTACTCTTTGTAGCGGTTGCAACTATTCCTCACAAAACTCAACCGCAACACTTTGTTGCGGTTGGAATAAATTGTTACGGGCACACAAAAACCCAACCGCAACACTTTGTTGCGGTTGGAATAATTTCCAAAAATCCTCACAAAAACCCAACCGCAACTAAGTGTTGCGGTTGGAATAATTTCCAAAAAGTAAAGCATTCTCTCCAAAAGCCAACCGCAACAAAGTGTTGCGGTTCACTCCGGATGGGCCCCCTTCCCCCGCCACGTGGTGTCCCCCCCGTCCCCCTTTCCCCTCATTTCCATGCCAAACCGCAGCTCTTTGTTGCGGTTGTCATGATTACTTCATTAGGCCAACCGCAACAAAGAGTTACGGTTCACCCCCCGATGGCCCCCCCACCCCCACGTGGTGTCCCCCGTGATCCCCCCTCACCCCATGGCCCCACTTGTCCTTTCCCCCTTCCCCCCTCTCCCCATGGCCCCCCCATGCCCAACCACAACAAAGAGTTGCGGTTGGCCCCCCTCCCCCGCCACGTGGTGTCCCCCTTCCCCCTGCCACATGGCCCCGTCCCCCATCCCCCATGGCCCCCCTCCATGCCCAAACGCAACTCTTTGTTGCGGTTGGCATGCCAACAGCAACAAAGTGTTGCGGTCCCTCCCCCCCGTGATGGCCCCACTTCCCCCCTGTGATGCCCCCATGGCCCCCCTTCCCCCGTGATGCCCCCCTTCCCCATGGCCCCCTCTTCCCCCTCCCGTGATGCCACGTGGTGTCCTTTCCCCACGTGGTGTCCTTTCCCCGTCCTTTTTCCTGCCCTCCCCCCTCCTTTTTTTTCCAGAGGCAGCTCAAAGCTTAGCCGCAGAGTCTTCTGCCATTTTTTTTCTTTCACAGCTTTGACTGCTCACTCACGGATTTTTTTTCTCGGTCTTCTTTCTTCTCTCTCTCTCCCTCACTTTTTTCTCTTATAATCCCTCCTCCCTGAACCCTTTCTTCCACTCTCCATCATCTTTACCAACTGTCTTCATACTCTATATCTCACCTACATACTCTCCACAACAATACAAACAAAAAAATTTTACGCTAGAAGATCGGTGAATTTTTCTTTAAATATATCAAGTCAAAACAAGTAAGTATTTTGAATTTTCTTATAATTTAATGTTAATTTCAAAGTTCAAAAATAGTCATTGTAGACTCAAATCGAAGATAAAAAAAATACAAATTGAAGGAAACAAAAATCAAATCAATCGGAGATCGGATGAGCGGTATTACATTTATAGATTCCAAAATAGCGATTTTTTAGGGCGTCAAAATTAGGATTTTTCATGAATTTATAAAAAAAATAGCTAGAGCTAGATTTTGCAAAAGTGAAAAAAAGAGACCCTAGTTATTTTTAAAAGATCTATATCAGGGAAACATTTCAGATTTTTCCAAAGACCGAAAAGGGGTTAACTGATACGGGGAACCTTGTAACTTTGTAGTGTAATTTAAAATATCAAGCCAGCGCAATTTCGTATGAAACTTTTATGAGAACCCTAGGATGTTGGGAAGTTCCATCCCCCAGGAATTCGGGCCATTCTGAAGTCGTTAGCTATTTTTTTGGCCGAACGGGCTTTTAAGCGCTCGATCCGGACACCGGTTCGGGATTTTTGGGCGAAAAGTCCGTAGAATACTTTTTAGATCAAGAATGAATTCGGGAAGCTTAAAATAGCATTTCAAAGCACTTTTGAGATTGTTCTGATGCCAGGGGCATTTTGGTAATTTGCCACCCCAAAATGGATATTTTGGTAATTTTACGGTGTTAAGTTTTTCAAAGGACTTTTTAGTCCAAAAATGTAAGTAAAACACCTGAAAGGTTGTTTTGAAGCTGGTTTGGGGCGTTAGGGTGATAATGAACCCCCGGGGGCATTTCGGTAATACCCCTGATGAGTGGCAAATTACCGAAATACCCTCGGGGGTTCATTATCACCCTAACGCCCCAAACCAACTTCAAAACAACCTTTCAGGTGTTTTACTTACATTTCTGGACTAAAAAGTCCTTTGAAAAACTTAACACCCTAAAATTACCAAAATACCCCTCTCGGGGTGACAAATTACCCAAAATGCCCCTGGCATCAGAACAATCTCAAAAGTGCTTTGAAATGCTATTTTAAGCTTCCCAAATTCATTCTTGATCTAAAAAGTATTCTACGAACTTTTCGCCCAAAAATCCTGGACCGGTGTCTGGATCTAGCGCTTAAAAGCCCATTAGGCCAAAAAAATATCTAACGACTTAAAATGGCCCGAATTCTTGGGGGATGGAACTTCCCAACATCCTAGGGTTCTCATAAAAGTTTCGCGCAAAATCGCGCTGGCTTGATATTTTAAATTACACTACAAAGTT